>MU226171.1:1834388-1857975 GCA_018584345.1 Thuja plicata
AGGCAGGCAGTCCTCCTTTTACTCTCACCAAATAAAACTTCAAACAATCGCAGGCTCCAGCTCCTTCGCACTCCCAACTTAAAACCAAACAATGAAATGAGATGCAAAATCTTTTTTAGGCTCCAGCTCCTTCGCGCTCCCAAATTAAAACCAAACAATGAAATGAGATGCTAAATCTTTTTTCTTTTTAAAGTTATGCACGTGTTGGTCAAAATTTTGACCTACATGGTATTGGTCAAAATTTTGACTAACACGGGCCTGGATTAAAAAAAGAAGAAATTTTCCTTCTATAATCTGACCAACCTAAATCTTTTTAATTGATGGTTGAATTGTTTGGTAGAAAAATGAGGTCAAATGTAGTAGTGTGTGCAAGAATTGTCAAAAAGGTAAGATGACAAAGTCTAGTTTCAAAAGTAAAACCCATACATCTGAAGATATTCTAGAATTATTCCATACTGATCTATGTGGACCAATGAGGACAAAGAGTTATTATGGAGATAGATATTTTATTCTCTTTGTTGATGATTACTCTAGAATGATGATAGTTATGTTTCTAAAAGATAAATCTGAATCATTCAAGATGTTTAAATGGTATAAGGCTATGGTAGAAAAACAAAGTGGTAATGATCTAAAATGTTTAAGATCAGATAGAGGAGGAGAATTTATATCAGATGAAATCACTAATTTCTTTAATGAGCATGGTATAAAAAGATAGGTTTCTGCACCAAGAACTCCACAACAAAATGGGATTGCTGAGAGAAGGAACAGATCCATAGTTTATTGTGCCAGAACATTGATGATAGAGAAAGGAATCACCCAAATCTTCTGGAGGGAAGCTGTCAGTATTGCTTTCTACACACTAAACAGAGTATAATTAAAGAAGGACACAAAAAAGACACCTTATGAGCTATGGTATGGTAAAACACCCAATGTAAGTTACTTCAAAATCTTTGGGAGTCAATGTTATATATTAAAAGATGATAGAAATGGAAAGCTTGATGCCAAAAGTGATGGAGGAATCTTTCTAGGGTATTCCACCAAGATAAAAGCTTATAAATGTCTTATCAAGGCTTCTAACAAAATTGTTGAAAGTGAAAATGTAAAGATAGATGAATTTGTAGAAAAGAATGAGCTGGAAATCAAAAAAGAACTAGAGGACTACAACAAATTTGTATACTGTGAAGAACCCAACACTCTTCCCAAGCAATAGTGCTTAATTCTAGAACAAAAAAATGTTGCAACCAATGGTCAGGATGCAATTACCGATGGTCAGGATAATGATCAAAAAAATGTGCAAGGTGATGAAGAACAAAATGAAGGAAAAAATGATGATCAAGCTGATAGACAAAGAGATAAACCTATACTTGCAAGATATGTAATAAGGAAACATCCATAAATCTAGATCATAGGAGATAAGAAAGCTGGAACAAGAACAAGAAGTAAGTCTTTAAACTCAAATTGTTTAATTTGTGAGTTTGAGCCAAAATCTGTCAACGCTGCACTTGATAATGAAGAATGGATAAGTGCTATGAATGATGAGATTGAGTAGATTGAAAAGAAAAAGACATGATCACTTGTGCCAAGACCAGATGACAAGAATGTCATCGGTACAAAATGGATATTCAGGAATAAGCTGAATGAGAATGGAGAAGTCACAAGAAACAAAGCAAGACTAGTATGCAAGGGGTATGCACAAGAGGAAGGTATTGACTATGGAGAAACCTTTGCACCTATTGCTAGGCTAGAAGGTGTAAGAATACTACTTTATTATGCTACATATAAAGGATTAAAGGTATATCAAATGGATGTCAAGTCTGCATTCCTGAATGGAATACTTAAAGAAGAGGTATACATTGAGAAACTAGAAGGGTTTGCAGATCCAGACAAAAGAAACATGGTATGTAGACTTCACTAAGCCTTGTATGGATTAAAAAAAGCTCTTAGATCTTGGTATGAATGATTTCATTCCTATCTTATAAGTATTGGATTTGTAAGGACTAGTGAAAATAGTAATCTTTATTTGAAGGAAGATATTGATTCTAACACTTTGATTGCTAAAATATTTGTTGATGACATCATATTTGGAGGCAATGATATGCTATCCAAATCATTTTCTAATGAGATGATGAAAGAGTTTGAGATGTCTATGTTTGGAGAGATCAAGTTCTTTCTTGGTCTATAGATCATTCAACAAAGTGAAGGTATTTTCATTACACAGACAAAATACATTAAAGAGGTCCTGAAAATATTCAAGATGAAAGAATCCAAACCAGTTGGAACACCGATGGCTACTGGATGTAAGTTGAGAAAGGAGGACAAGAAAACAGAGGTAAATCAAACTTTTTATAGATCAATGATTGCAAAACTCATGTATGTTGTACACACTAGACCAGATATTGTACATGTAGCAGGAATTGTTGCTAGATTTTTTGCTAATCCCAGGGAATCACATATGACTACTGTGAAAATAATTTTAAGATATCTAAAAAATACTGAAGAATATGGCTTATGGTATAGAAGGGAAGGTAAATTTGAACTTAAGGTGTTTATCGACGCTGATTGGGTTGGAAATATTGATGATCAGAAGAGCACAACTAGAGGAGTATTATTTATGGTGATAGACTTGTCACATGGATTGGAAAAAAGAAAGGATGCATCTCTCAGTCTACTGTAGAAGTAGAGTATGTTGTTGTTGCTACAAATTGCTCAAATATTGTATGGATCAAATAGTTACTAGAAGGTATGCATATGAAGATCTTAGAACCAGTGGTTATCTATTGTGATAACACCAGTGCAATAAACATTTCCAAGAATCCAGTCATGCATTCCAAGACTAAACACATTGCCATCAAGTATCATTATTTGAAAGAACAAGTTCAAGCAAAGAAAGTAATACTTGAGTATGTGCAATCAAAAGAAAAATTGGCTGATATCTTCACCAAGCCACTGTCCAAGGATATATTCGAGTACTTGAGAAAGAGACTAGGGGTCAAACCCTTGTCTACCAGTGAGTAAAATGACTGAAGGCTGCATCAGCCTATATATTATCAGAATATCATTAATGTTGATGCAAGAAAAATTATGAACTTCAAAGCTACATCTATATAGACAGGTATATATCTTCACCGAGCACCAAAGCATATTGTTGTATTGCTGATAGATAAGGGAAATTCAAGGAATATATTATGGATGAAAATAAATGATTGTTTGACATGAATGTCAGATATTTGTAAAATATTTGTTTGGCATTGTTGTCATAGGGAGAGAAATTATCCATATTATCAAATCTTTCTAGCGAAAGATATTATCCACTATCACATTACTCCAACAGGGAGAGATTATATCCTTAGGGAGATAAATTGTATGAAAAGATTATACAAAGGGAGAGTTGTTGACAAGAGAAAAAGACATCAAAATAAAAGAACAGTCAAGAGAGAAAAATTGACACAAGGAGAGGACACAACACATCAGAAGACAGAGAGCTGCAAGAATCAAATCTAAGCTAAAATAGAGCTTACCGATGGTCAGACATTTATCGGTTATCAGAACAAAAGATTGGTAGTTTGATGAATCTCAACTACTGTATTTCATATTGTATTAGAAATAGTATAGTGTGATAATATAGTATGTTGCCATCAATGCCAAAGGGAGAGATTGATGACATGTAACTAATTGAATGTTTGACAATGTTAAGTTGAAGATAATGCAAGGCATTAAAATAGTTAATGTAATGTATTTTCATTGATGTCAACTTAATATCATCTGTACAGTCATGTACATAATGCCAAAGAATTCAAAGAATCAATGGAACAAAGGTTATGCTTTCAACAATGCATAAAAGTCAAGTATTCACTTAGTGAAAAACAACACCGATGGAGTGTAGACCATCGGTAAAGGCAAAGAAGAACAGTCACAGTGATACCTGATGAGCTAAAGTATAGTGTTACCCGATGAAGCAAAACCATAGGATGCCTAACGAGATAAAAACAAAGTTTCCCGATGAGTAAAATTCCAATGATGCCCGACGGATGGAGATCACGAAGCTAACTAGAGTCTCACCGAGGGAAATGTCAGTTGTCACTAACAACTAACTATAGTGGTGACTGAAAGAATAGAAAGTTTAGAAAATGACAAAATATCTAGCTAGAAGAGATAAAAAGACTTAACTGGTTGTTTAATTTGTTTTATTTGACCAAAGATAAGTGATTGATTTAAAGCTGATTTGTATAGTTGGAAAGAAGATATCTATGAGACAAATTAGGATTTATGCTTTAAATCTAATTCGCTAGATTGTTTTTCACGCCAAGAATCAAGAATCAAGAATCAAGAAACAATAAATATCATGTTTATATAAGAGAGAAGCTTAATTCATTTACGAATGGGATTAAGGGGAGTGAATAAAAAGAGGATGCTGAAGAGAAACTGATGAAGAACAACTTCATGCAGTCCTGATCAAACAAGATGGAGAGCTAAGGAATTTTGTAGACACCGACAAACAATGATGCACAACATCACAGAGCAGAAAGTATGGAGCACAACGGATTGAATTGATACATTGATCAAAGAGGTAATATACTTAAATAGATCTAAAAATATACAACTAAAATTTTCAATATGAACAGGTCATAGTTTTTTAGTTTAACCATTGAAGCATCAAGTCTCTTAACCAAGCAGGACTTAACAATCTTCTATATATTGAGGTACATCCCAAGGAGTGCCAAAAATGATGATTCATGAAAGTAGCTTTAGACCTGCTCGATACCTATTGATAGTCTAAGAAGGAGGATAATTCAAGGATGGTAGCAATAGATGCATGATACTAAGTGAAAACCTCTATGTATAAAATCCTCTAACAAGGTCGCACGTAACAGTGTGTTTGTAACCTTTAACAGGGTTGGCTCCTAACAGGGCTCACTTCAGAAGAGTGAAAATTTGGGGTACCGGTCCCAATGGTTTTTCCCTTAATAGGGTTTCCATGTTAAAAATTCATGTGTTATGTGTGTATGATTCATTTCTTTACTATTTTGTATCTTACATGGCTAACTCTGGATTGATCGGTATACTCTGCTTATTTATTGAGTTTTGGTAAATAGTTATATTGCTTATCGGTAATCAAGAAAGAATAAGGATTGATAGATAAAGCCAACAGACATTTAATCATTAATAGTATTTCATGGCATGCATCTTGTAGGGACATAATAATTTGAGGTTTATTGATTGGTGGTTAAAGTTTGAAGGATAAAGTATTGAGGCCACTGATTCACCCCCCCTCTTAGTTATTACTAACAATTTCAAGATAGGTCAAATACTTGTATAAATAGGTGCTCAATTCATTGAGAATAGTTGTTGTTCAATGAATATAGTAGCCACAGAGAGAAACTAGAGACCAAACAAAGAATTCATGTAGAAGGACACAAACAGAATCAAATCAATTTTCAAGAACAGAACAGAGGCTACCGACAAGCAGAGAAAAGGTATTCATCAATCACTTAAAGTGATATTATACTTCTAAGAGCTTTAATAGATCTATAATTAGAAATTATAGATTGTATGTAGTCAGGTCAACATTTGTACTCATTCTAACAAGTGTAGTACACTAATGAAATCCTTTCAAGAAAGATGGGCTTAACGTCCTATTGTAAAATCTCATAACTGAGTGCACACTTAAAGTAGTGTTGCTAAAGCTCTTAACAGAGTATATATTAATAGGTCTCCACATTAATACTCCTAATAGGGTAGATCATTAGAAGTGATCAAATTGTAAGCCTTAACCGACTCCCTTCCATTATGCAAATAGTGAAGTTTTGTGGGTGCCATCCCCACCGCAATTTTTACTTCCTAACAGGAGTTTTCTGCGATACCATATCTTGTGTTATGTGTTTATCATTTTCATGAATGTTTCTATGAATGTTGAAAACTATTAAAGATTGTGAACAAACAATACATGCATAAGAAAGAATAACAGTAATGGTTGGCAATACATAATTGAATGATTACTAATGATGAATTGTGAAAGGTGTTAAAGGTCTTAGAGGTATTGATTCACCCCTCCCCTCTTAGTACTACTTACCATTAATTCCAATAAAATGGAATCCACATTTAGGGTTTAGGATCACTTTTTGCATGTTTAGGAAGTTTTTTCTGCATCTTATGCTTCCTCTTTCTGCTTTTTATCTAATTAAAGGTTGAAATGGATCCTAAACTATTCAAATGAACCCTAAAATTGGTTAATGAACCCTAATGTGGTTAATGAACCTCACATTTTGATTTTCAAATCTTAAAATGAACTTTCACATTTTGATTTGGGCTCTTAAAATGAACCTCATCTACTTTAGGGTTTCATACAATCAAGCTTTTTCAAATTTCAATCAAACTTGTAATCTAGCCTAACTAGGGGTTGAAATGGAATATTTCATGAAAGATCAATTTGTTTAAGTTGATAAGGGACCTAAAATGAACATGCACATCTGATTTGGGTACCTAAAATGAACTTTAAACTAGTTTAGGATCAAATGCAGATTTTGTCCTTAAGGTGTTCCTAAGCCGTCTTGATGCACATGCAAGATAATTAGGGTTTCAATTTGACTTAAATATTTTAAAATCAACCTAAATGGAATAAATAATGAGCCCTAGTTGTGTTTTTGATATTATTGCATGCCTAGATGTGGAAAAAACCTCTATTTTTGCAAGTTTTTACCTCTTTTTAGGCCTCTGATCAGTAGTTGCGCACTTGGTTGTAGGTTTCGCATAGGTGGTCAGAAGCTACATAGGTGGTAGCCTATTTTTGCATTATTTGTACCCTAGTTATGCACAGGTGGTAGCCTGTTCCTGTGTAGGTGGTAAATTTGGTGTTTTTCAAGCAAATTTTTGACTTTCTGCATTCCTATACTTGTTTCTGCACTTAGGATACTAGATTTTTGTGTTATTGATGATTTGTGTAGCATGTTGGAAATCATGGGATGAAGATTGAATCCTAAAAAATACTAACGGTTTCAATGCAAGACATTTGTAGAAGACCTTGTGTTTTATGAAAACTTTCATGTGTGTTTTGGTAGTTAGCAAACACTTAAGCTTGGTGCTTTAAAATGAACCATTTCATTCATGTGCTTGAAGTGTATTTTAGTTTTTAAATCCGAGGAAATGTATGGAAGTATCCTCTCCCCTCACCTTTGTGGATCTTGGGTGCAAGAGAAATTCATGCAAGTCCTTTAGTGTGGCTACCTCCCAAGTTCTTTAGCAGAGCCAGTGAGAGTAAATGCCCAACCGGTAATAGGCTAAAGCCAAGCCCATCCAAACCGGGATAAAAAATATGTCATTATGAATAATCTAACAATGAACAGGTGGTTAATGCATTATACCTGGAAGAAGATCTCCCTCAGTACCCTTGTGGTGCGTTAAAACCTATGGAACGTAACTTCCGTAGGCTGGGAGGCCTCCATAACAGAGCTAATCTACCGCACATATAACCACCCAAATGGATGCCCTTACTAGAAACCATGTCATAGTAGCCAAAAACCTTCTATTTGTTGGTGTGGAAGGTTAGAGACCAACTAAGATGCCCCACACTTTCGCGGCTATTAGTCAAGACAACAATCCCTTGGGAAGTGATGACCCTTGGGACTTGAAGCTTGGAGTGCCTGAGAAGTGAGTGCACTGTAAGGAGGAGCCCGTGCCTCCAAGCTTCTAGGTTTTCCACTATTAGTAAGTGCAACTGAGCTTTGATTCAAGTGGGGATTCAATAGATGTTGTCCTTGCTATGCTTAGGAAGTGGTGTGTTTTCTCATTTTTACAATGACCATTCTAAATGACGTGTCTTGTATGAGTGTTAAAACTTTGATAAAAATGACAACATATTAAAAACACTCTCCTAAATAATTTTTTTTCCAAATCAATCTTCAAAAATGATCAAATAGTCACAACATACCTTGTCTTTGAGTACACATATGGAACCTTGAACTTTTCACATGGAACCTCTTGGCATGCTTGATAGCCTTCATATTGCATATTCATGACCTAATCTGCTTGCATTTTCATTTCAAAAAATCCGTTTCACTATAGAACTCATTAAAACCCTCATTATAGTGCCTTTTGCATAAGTCCTAATCATAGCCCTCTTGCATACATAGATCGTTTTAGATCCTCATTAAAAACTTTGCAAACAATCCTAGAAAGTATCCAAATCATAGAGCATTTCTTTATGGTGCTGAAAATAGGATCTTGACTTGGTCCCCTTTTGTCCCAAAAATTTCAAACCCCCCCCCACCCTATCAATTTGTCATANGCATTTCTTTATGGTGCTGAAAATAGGATCTTGACTTGGTCCCCTTTTGTCCCAAAAATTTCAAACCCCCCCCCACCCTATCAATTGGTCATATTCCGCCTTTGCCATGATGGATCTGACCTAATCCTTTTTTATCAAACTTGTCCCTTGTCCCTCAATCCTTTTTTAAGTCAAGATTCTTATTCAACCTCATGAGGTTATGCTCTTAGGTTTTTTTCCTTTCCAAATATTTATTATCAAAGTCCAAAAAACCAAAAACATAGTTACATAAACCTTAGGTTTCATTTTTTATAAGCTCCTTGCATTTCAAAAATTGCATTTCCGAAAATCCAAAAAAATATTGCACTTGCATATAGTCATCATGTCAATATTCACTAGGTTCCAAGCATCCAAAGGGAAACCATAAACTTATCAACCCATGTTTCCATCACAAGGAAACTCACAATTACCTTTTGATCAAAGACAAGATATACCTTTGCAACAACAAGATTTTGAGCCAAGGCAAATGACATCAACACATCCAAACAATCAATTGCATCAAGTCCATGCAAACATGATTCAAATGTTGCAAGAAAAATTAGATAAAGAAAAAAAATCTTGGAAGAGAATGTAGAAAAGATGATAAAGAGTAGAAAGGAGATGGCCAAACTCCTTGGATGCCCAAGTGAATATTTTGGTGAAATTGACACACAATCTCTCATTGAGAAATCAAAGATACCAAAACTCATTTCACAACTCAATGAGGCAAATTAACAATTTAACAAAGCCCAATTCAATCATGTGCAAAAGCCAACTTTTTTCAACAAATTTCCAGATCATGCTCAATTCAATCAAGTTTCAAATCAGTCTCCATGTGCTCAAATTTCAAATAAATCATTCAACCAAGTTCCAAATCAAACCTTTCAACCTTACTGTGGCATAATTCAAATGGGGCCACCACCAAATTATGAACCAATCTTCGTTCCAATACAAGAAAGTGATCTTAAAACAATTTCAAAACCTATTGTGCCAATCATGCAAAGAAGACAATCAATACCAAGATCACAAACAATAACATTTCTCAAGGAACCTTTTGTGTCCTCCAATTCACCACCAATGTCTTATCAAACAAAGAAAAATTCAAATGTGACATCTTTTGAACATCAACCAAGCATAATCAATAAGAAACCTTTTGTTGAACATGTTCATTCCAAAAATTATTTCCAACATGTAAATAATGATGAGGTATCACAAACAAGACCCATCAAGCAACGTAAGTTCAAATCCAGAATTTTAAAGAATTTGTTTCAAAAATTGGATCGAACAAATAATTTACCCATGTCTAGCAATGGCTCACTGCAAAATAATCACATGGATGACATACCTATTTACCCTCAAGACATTTACCTTTAAGAAACATCTACATTTCCTTCCACCCCTTCATCCCCACATTTCTCCCAAGAGAAATTTCCTCCTTCCCCATCAAGTGATTCTTCCAACAATGCAACCTTCCAATGGTTATCCACAAAAGACATCCAAGCTAGTCCTATGCATAGCCCAAGTTATTTTGAACCAATTCCACCATGTAATCCCATTTCAATCAAGCCTATCCATGATATTCCTATCCAAGTTCAATCTTCCTCATATCAAAATGTCTACCCCTTTCAAGAACCCCGCTTGCATGTCCAAAGTCATATCCCTTGTCAAGAGGATGATAAAAAGAATGAAGAAACATTTCTAAAAACATATCAAGATCAAGACCCCTTCAATGACCAATTATATCCTATTTTTGAACAAGACCCCATTTACCTTTAGCCTCATGATGATCCCACTATCCTTATCCCCCCTATCCAAAATGATCCTTTTCCACCTCAAGAGAAAAATATCCTTCCAAGTCCCATTGACCTCCCACTTCCCAAGAAAGATCACGATCTCCCTTCCATATCTTCCCAAGATCCCTTTTCAATCCAATATCAAGGTGTCCCTTCACCTTCATGTTATCCTCAAGATCAAATCATCCCTTTAGATCCCTCACAAGATCTTATCCTACTGTCACTGCTCATACTCCATCATAGGATCGTATTGTTCCTTGTGCTCCCCCTTGTGATTCAAGCACATCTATGCAAGTTGTTCATGAAACCCTTACACTTCAAATGGGTTCCCCTAGTTCTATTGAGTCTAGTCCACGTCATGGTCCTATAAGTCCTTCCATATCATTCACACCTCATAATAACAGACTCATGTCTTGTAGCAAGTATCCTACTGGTCAAAAAAAGCATTATCAAGTCAAAGGGTTAGACCTCCATGCAAAAGGTATATTGAAACCCTTACATGTCCAAGAAAATTCAAATTACCATGGTCTTAGTAAAAAATCTACATCTCAAGGTGTTGGTATCCCTTCAAAATCCAAATCCAGACGTATACCTCCCCCTTCAACCCTTCCATCCATCTTAGGTCCATATATTCCTCCCTCCACTAGCTCACAATCCCCTTACCCTTTCCCACATGTAAGTCAGCAAAGGCATACACCTCAGGGAACCTTCCATCCATCCAAAATACCTCCATGCAATTCCTATCCATCCATGAATTCCATCCCCTTTCAAAGCAATTTGGATGCCAAACATAAAGTCTACAAGTCAAGCAATCCACATGCTATCAAGGATCAACATATCTAGTATAATCAACAAGTACAAAAGAAGAAAAATTTGATCCAAAATAAAAAAATAATTATCAAAAAGACTACAAAGGCCCACTGAGCAAAAAATAAATTCAAAATCCATATGGGTTCCAAAATCCATTGTGCAAGCAATACATTCAAAGGACCCTCAAAATAATAAAAGATCAGAAATCACGTGGATTCCCAAGAAGCTCCTTGAAGCACAGAGTCCCAAAGAAAAGTCCAAATTGGCATCCAAAATTTCTATCCCTCCATCTAAATGTCTTCCATCTTCCAATTCCATTTTGGGTCCTTGTGTCCCAAAATCCATATCCATTCCTTCATTAATCCTTCAAAATCCAAAATCTCATTTTCCTCTATCACTCCATCACCCCTCAAGGTGTGTGTCAATGTTGTTCTTGTATCCATTCCCTTCCACTTCAAAGAAAGCTGGCATACATTCCCTTCATTATCCAACACCTATTTTCCAACCTTTCATCCAACCTATCTAATCCCTTGCATAAATCTTGTCCCATCCTTATCTAATCACCCACTTCATATCCCTTTGTCATTACCCTACCAATGTCTTTGCACAATATATTTCAAAAGAACATTTCAAAGAGTAAGGCGCTTGAGTCCTCCGTCCATGTCATTTCATGCGTCCAGTTTTTTCCAAAAAGTCAAAAAAAATGAAAAAGAAAAAAGTTTCCCTAAAGAAAACCTGGCAAACAAGTGTCTTGGTAACACAAAAAAAAGAGTCAAGACAAATAATTTTGTCCACTAGTGAAAACCTGGCAAACAGGTGCTTTAGGCAAGTACCATGATGAAAACCTGGCAAAGAGGCTCATGTGTAATTCTATGAACTTCTTGCAGTCTATACTTGGAGGTAACTTTCATTGGTGTTATCCTCCATTACTCTTATCATTATCCTCCATTATCCCCAACATGTCCTCCATTATCCTATGTCTGTCATATCCATTATCATATCCTCTTTTCCCCAACTTTGATCTTGACACAATATTCCTTGAAGCATCACATGTCCTATCTGCTTTACATCGTCTTGATTCCTTTGGTCTATATTGCCTATCCTATCACAACCTTTCATCTATTTTCCATATCCCTTCTCATTATCCCTGATTGATCTCGCATACCCTATCCATATCCTATCATTTTCCTATTCATATCTTGTCATTATCCTTTCCAGGTCCTAACATTGTCCTATCCAACTCCCTATCTTGGTCTTGATGTAAAATAAGGACGTTCAATGCAAAACATGTTTTCAAAGAAAAACCTCTTGACATTTCCATTTATCGCATTCTATCCATTGCACTAACTCATTACCTTATCATTGTCTTGTCTAGTCTCCTAGCTTGGTGAAAAAAAAATTGTTATCCCTTTTCTTGGATAGTCCTTGGCACCTAACCAGATCCACTGTAATGACCCTTGGCCTTCGTCCATCTACCAGTCCATTTCTCCTTTCAAAATGTCTTTCCCTTGCTAGACACTATGGGCAATTTAAAAAATCCTAAAAATTCAAATAAGAAGTGAAAAAAATTCAAAAAAAATTGCATAATGTCCCAAAAAAATTCTAAAAATCAAATACGATCCTGAATTTTTTTTGCTAAAAATCAAATATGATCCTGAAAAAAGACCCAAAAAAATCAAATATGATGCTGAAAAAATCCTAAAAATCCTAAAAAGTCCTGAAAAAAAGATCATCACAAAAAAATTCAAATATCTCAAAAATACTTAAAATTGCAAATCTCTTCAAAAATCTGCAATAAATTTCTACATACTTGTCTTTCTTTTGCGTATCGGTCATCATGTTTCCAGACATCAGTGGTAGAATCATCATTCTATGCTTAATGAAATCATGTTCTCACAAATGTGATCTGACTCATTGTGACACAACATTCAATCTGGTTGGACTTGTTCAATCCTTCCTATCTATCAACCAATCAATCAGTCCAATTTATCAATCATTTATGCAATCAGTCAAACTAAGCTATCAATCAAAGAACATTTAATGCAAGTAACAAAAGATCAGAATGGTTGTTGGCTCACATTGTTTCAGTGAGTGTTTTATCTTTTATTGATTTTATTTTCTGATCATGTTCCTATGCTACTCGATGATATTATCTGAACTTATGAGAGTAGTCAGGATGGTTCATGACCAGTTTTTTGCTTTATCTTGTGCTTGTTTGATGATCTCATGAAATTATGGGGCATGTCTACTATATGCTTCAGGATGGAGAAGATCATCCTCTGTCTACATCATGTTTGTTTATGCAAAATGATGGTTTTCTCGCTCTGGCATTTTGTGCCACAATGCGCTGCATCCGGTTTTGCAATATCAAAATAAGATCTTATAACATAATTACACTTATGGAAAGCCAAAATCTTTCTATCTTACTAACATTTCTTCGTCTAATTTCTTATTTTTGCTAATATTTCTTCTGTCAATCCTAGCAATCATCTTTCTTTTTGAAAAATTATCCTCATTTCAATTTCTGCCCAATTTTCTGAGGGGGCATCCTACCTCCATTCTGTTGATCCAATGGGGCATGATCTTCTACTTTTCTTCGATCCAACGATCATAATCACATTGTCTCAAAGAGAGGAAAAATGTAGACACCTAAAAATGGTTCATTGCATATACCCCCTTTTTAACATGTCTTCTATATTATGTGTTTGATCTTTATCATTCACTAATATTGTATCATTCCTCCATTTTATCAATTACTAACATTTCTCTCATTTTGGCCAAATTGATCATCTTCCTTAATCAGTCCAACCAAGTCCTGATCTTCCTAAATTAATCCAAGATCATTCCAAACTCATATCAATTTCTTATCAATCTCTTTCAATCAATCCCCTGGCATTGTCAAAGTTCATCGATGCCTCACTGTCACTTTCACATTTCAGGAGCATTGTCCAAGTTCATCGATCTCTCCCTATCTTTATTTATCCTCTGGCATCATCCAAGTTCATTGATGCCATTATATCATTTCTAATTATTATTGTGAGAGCATTATCAAAGCTCATCGATTCCTCGTGATTTCCTAAACTATTCTGGAACCCTCAGAAATAATCCTAAACCTTATCAATATTATCAAAATCCTTTCAATTTGACATCAACACCTTCAATTTGATCAATAATCCACTAATTCCCCCCTTGGGATGAATAAACCATAGTTTATCCCTAGGTCCTAATTGAATAAATAAATAAACTCTATTTATTCCCCTTTTCGCTAAGTCTCAACAATTAATTAATTTTTATTAATTAATTGGCTAATTTTAATTTATGGTATTTTCATAATTTCATGAATTAATTATGGATTTTGTGAGGAATATTTAGAATGTTGAATTATTAAATTGCTTAATGATTCCTAATCCTACCTAATTGCCATATCCCTTAATTGAGGATTCACCTCCCTATTAAGGTGCTTCATGAATGTTCTCAATATCTCCTTAATTGATCTCCCCCATATCATGCTTTCTAACATCCTACCAACCAAAATCTGCATTTATGCATTGATTTTGTGCAATCTCACCTAAATGATTCTCATTTTCTATAAAATGGGATGCATTTCAATCTTTCAAGGTTAGATCACTCTTTCCTAGTATTCTTAATTGTAAACTTGGCTTTTGAATCTTTGTGCAATTGTGCTATTGTCAAAGAGCAACATCAAATTTGATTATGGAGAAGAAAGGAGAACATGGGAGTTACATTTGAAGGGAGTTCTTAGTGTTTTTATGCTTTGTGTTTATGAACTCATGTTTTGAATGGCTTTCATGATAGATTAGATAGGTAGCATATTTATTAGGGTTTGTGGTCTCCTATATATTCTATTCATGCTTTTTTTTGGTCTTACATACATTTATACATTTATATATATCAAATTCAATGACCTAATTAGGGCTTAACAATTACATCCCTAACCTAAGATCAACGGTGCACAAAATTTACCTTGATCATCTAAACATAGGAGACATAAACAATTAATGTTGTAAATCCATAATTAATGTTCTCTTCGATCGTGTAAACTGTTATCTAGGTTAGAAAAAAATTTGTTACATAGAATGTTGTCATAATAAAATTTTAGGTGGCCTCTGGTACACTCAGTTAATGTTGTCTCTCAGTGCTTGGTGTGGTCTGTGTATCTTGGTTATAATGATGTTTAGTTATATTTTGTAGCTCAGTTTTTCCTACTGCTCAATGTAATATGTGTGCTCGGTTATCACTGCACTTAGTTAACTCTAGGAGTGATCAGTGCTCTCAGTTAACTCCGCACTTTGATGATTATATCGAATGTCATGTTTGTGACTCTGTTACCAAATATCCATTATGTCTGCTTGATAACTAATGAAAACTTCAATGCTCAATTAGAGTAACACATGAGTGCACCATTTATGCTCATTTTATCGATGAGGAGCACCAAGGGTGGTCCCGAAGAATTCTTCAGCTCTCCATGTACAGGAGTTGATAGGGTTACACATGCCATTCTAGGATTAATTGGAGGATATTATAGATGCAATGGTTACACCCCACTATAGGGATCATTTTGCACGACATCCATTCTCTAGATTCACAGATTTGACAAAGAGAGAACCTTGGATTGAGGAGAGATATGTAGCTTAGAGGGCAGGTGGATAGAGCGGTCTAGTCAGAGTACTACAGAGGGGTCCAGTATGTACTAGAGAATATAGTGACCCAAGGGTGAGTTACAACAGGGCAGCTAGTGTTGGTCAGTAGTGACAACATGGATAGGTATGCACCCTCGATTTAGTTGGTGTCGAGATACCTGCTACATAGGTCATTAATGAGGAGTTGAGACACATAGCCAAATCTTGGTCTTGATGAGGAAGTTTGATAGGTTCATCAGTGCAGAGCTGCACAAGATGAGGAGGAGGAGGGAGTAAAGGGAGATCAGAATCCATAGGATATGATCCATACCCTGAGAGGATGGGTTAGGCCCTCATAGACACAGTTAGAGGTCGCGCAGGCACAAATCATAGAGTGAGACTACACCATCATCGAGAGAGATGAGAGGATCTAGGCATTAACTTAGGGGTTCATGGCTAATCATGTCACTCTTCAAAGGGAGGTCACTCATCATACCAGTAGGGTAGCTTACTATGTGGTGACATATAACATTGTAGTTATCATAGGATAGCAGGTGCTACCATATTATCAGTACCTAGAAAGATTTGAGGGAGCAGTCTGTCCACCCCAAGCAGATGCTCCACCTCCTCTAGGCTGAGATGGCATTGAGGGAGGGACTGAGACTTGATTATCCCCCTTCTTCTTTTCTTATCCTTTTCTGATTTTTGAGACCCATTTTGATTGTACATGATTCATCTGCATCAAGGATGCACATTTTTTCTTGAGATGGTTGGTGCACCCTTTTTTGTATACACTGAGACCATTGAGATATATATGATCATCATTGTGCTCAATTTATTATCTTATGCAATTACTTGGTGTTGTTGAATTCTAAGCATATTATCATTGTGTATATTTTCTTTGAGTAGCTCCTAGTGCATAACATGTTGGGTAGTAGGATCTTAGTTCCATATAAGATGTGCTTGTATTGTGCTCTGTTGACCTTGACTATTTATTTTGCAGATAGATAACCTTACAGAGATAAAATATAGTTGATCGCTTCATAAAATAATTCAATGATTAGAAGAATAGCTCCCTTCTTTCTATTCTTTGTGAGTTTGTATGGTTATAATTCTACAATGCAAGTGTAGGAATGAGGTGCACCCTACACAACATGAGTAGTCAAGTCACTAATTATGGAAGTCCTTATTTTCATCATCGGACAGTTGGGACATTAGAGTCAATACAACCCTTGCTGGTGCCACTACGACCATAAGAATACGAGTATGACCTTCATCAGATAAAATATGGGAAACAACATAAGCATCTAGGTATAAGAACTAGGATTACCTAAACATTGTCTCACGTCGATATCGCAAGGATACACTAGTATCAAATAATTCAGTGCCAAGATAACCATAAGTGTGTCCTTACATAAACAAGTAGATTAACAAGCAAGGAGATATTTCCAACCTCACCTTAGCATGCAAGGAAGTAGGATTGAGGGATGTAAGGAATATCCACCTGAATATGGAAGCTCTTACCACATACACCCTACTTTCTTAACTCTAAGGATGATTGGGACCACACCAACAAGCATAAATCAAAGAAAATATTATGAAATTCATTGATAGAAAAAAACATTCAAGAAAATCTTTTAGCAAACATTTAGTCTGTGCAAGGTATTTGTGTGGGTGTTGAGAAACACCATATTTCTTATGATTTGTTATTGAGCCAAGATTTTGAGTGTTTTAGCTAAAGTGTATTGAAAAATGAAGATGTGTCCAAATAGGTAGTGTTAAGAAACACTGATTGATTAAGGTGTTGAAAAACACCAGCTATGTCAGTGGAAAATTGTCTAGTGGATAGAAGACCTGTTGGTTAATTTTCATGCTATGATAACTGGACAAAAACCTTTTCACTTTGCAACAGATCTTTAAGAGTATCCAATTCCAAGTAGTTCACCAAGACTAAAAAGTACCAACTAACAAGGAAACAGACCCATCCTTCTACGCTTTAGGTTCTGCAAAACCAATGGGGGGACACCCTTAACACCTTCAATATTTTGTTTCAAATCAATCAACAGAGATCTCACAAAGGCTCAACACAATCGGGAGATACTAGGCAACCGGCTAATCACCCATTGAATGTTGACCTTGAAATGGAGCATGAGATTAGTAAAACACCACAAACCACATAAAACCTTCAGATATGTCAGAGTATAAATTTTAGTTTGTAGAATATAGCATAAAAGTTACACAATCAATCTAGTCCAACCACTACTTATAGGATCCTTTAGTAGACAAGTTGAATGAGTTTATTCCATATCCACAACATCATTTAATCTGATCCTAGATTAGAACTAAAAACTAATGGCATATACCTAGGTAACCCTATGCAGTAAATTAGAAAATCCAGAACTCACAGATTGACACTAAGGAGAGACTTGAAACTAGATTAATTGCATTAAGTGTGATGAATCATGTACGTGTTCAAAATTTATCTAAGAAATACAACTTCAATAATATGCAAAAGATACAAGAACTTTCTATTTTAATTTAACACACATCTAATATAGAAAAAACTATACCCTAGCGGAAAACTGGAAGCTCCTGGAGTTAAGCACAGCTTGAAACTCTCTGTGGAGGCCAAGAGTTGGAACCATGCTTCTGTCTAGAAAATCAATATAAGTAGAAAGAGAAAACTCAGGATAATTTCTCCTAAAGACACCTTTCCATTCCCCTCAAAATTATCTGAAACAAAACTCCCCTTCAACTGCCTAAAATATGATTTGATCTATAGAAATATCTTCTCAAAATTCCTTTGAAAATATGTGATATCCTCCCATTAAAAATCTATTCATGTCTGAAGGCTGAAGGCAAGTATATTTGAAATGTTTTAGAAACATTAGAATATCTCTTCTATAGATTAACAATTCACATTTCATATTTTTGTGCAAATTAATATTTAATACCTTTTACTCAATTTTGCACTTTACTTCTGCATTTTATATTTATCTACACTTTCAACCTTTGCATTTAAATTTCTGCGTCTTTCCCTCTTTAATCTGCATTTTACCTTATAAGTACCATGCATATTAATCTTTATTTTCTGGATAGACTTTATATCTTTTAACACACCTTTTTTGCACATTACCTTTATTTTTGGGCATATTAATCATTTATTTCTTACAAACTTTAATATCTCCATTCACTTTTACACAAACTGCACCAAGTTCTTCCATGTGGCACCCTCTTCTTGGCTCTGTGTGACCACCTAGGTGATCATGTCAACTGCCTCATCTTGGACCACCACCTATCCAAGTGCCATGTGTCAGCCTGACGTGTTGCCTCTATGGTAGCTACGTTGAAACTTCACCATTAATTGATTGTGATAACCTTAGATCTGATCTAGATTGGGATTCATGCCACCTTAGATGATCTCCTATGTGACTGACACCTCATCACCTCCTGGACACCACCTTGACCACACTTATGTCATCCCTGTGATGTGTTGTGCAGGCATGATCGATCAATGACTAACTTTCTTGCATCTTTGAGTTGAAGCATTGTGTCGTTCGTCATATCTTTACTGCCTCGGGATCTGTGCATAATCTGCTGCCTCTTTCACCAAGTCACCAACCACATCATCCTCATGTGCCCCACCAAAATTTGGTTTTTTTCCTCCATCATCACTAGCTAGCCTAGAAATCCGCTAGTCTAAGCGCGCCCATCAAGAGAGCTCTTGCTCTTTTCTTTGAGTTACATGTTTTGTAGTGGCATATAAAAACAATTAAAATCTTCCTCCCACCTTGCATGTGGGACTATTGTTTTCAAATTTTAGGCCCTTAAACCCGCGTGGGTCTCCTCCTTAATATTCGCGCAACCTCTTCAGCATCTACGCTGGCCTTTTTGTATGCTTGTCTGGAAGTTTTAAATCTTTTACTCATTGTCATTTGTCCTGCATAGCTAGCTCCCATTTTATTACATTTGTTTTGAAATGTTTTTAATTTCTTTCTACTTGTTTCCCCACAGCCCATCCTTACATTCACCACTTGCCAATTTTGTTGCACATGGAGTTTTAAACTCCTCCATACACTCTACAACAGCCCTCCAATTATAACACAGGCTCTTTATTGAGTAGTTGATCTGGTTTTACACTTGTCGATGGTATTTACTTGAAAGTTTTGAAGGATTTTAAATGTTCAAACAAAACATAGCCTTCTCCTTTTTTAAACATGCATTCTTCCAGCACTCGATCTTTGCAATGAAATTGGCTAGTCTTTGTGCAACCCCTTTGCAAACTCGATCAACATTCTTTTAACTCCCCCATTTCGTAGACTTTAAGAAGTTACATGCTTTGTTCTATGTTTCACATTTAACATTGCATGTGTTGTCTCCTATTCGTAGCTTTGTTTCCTTACACACTTTGTCCACCAACACACGTGCTTGGTCTATGGCTTCCATTTACTACATGCAATTTGCATTTGAAAGTGTTTTAAAGATTCTTTTTCCTTACGTAGGCCTTTGCTAAGATTTCATACCTGTCAATAACATATGCATTATGATGTTTTAAATCCCCTGTGTAGCCTTTTTGGATTCCTATGCAGCCATCTAAGATGCATTTGCTTGAAAATTTAAAACACTTCTTACACAAGGTAGCCTCTGATTGACACCTGCCAATAAACATTGGATAAATCCTTTTAAAGTTTTAAATACTTTTGAAACCATGTGTGGGCTCCCATGCCTTGCATTACATAGGCTTTCTTCATTTCCTAATATCTTGGCATTAGCGCAGGTAGCCAATCTTACTCCTTTGTGCAATCCCTTCTACATTTGCATTTGTCTTTGTATTATGCAGACTTCTCTGACTTTATACCTCTTCCCATTGCATTTTCTTTGATGTTTAACACAAAACTTCATTCGCTAGTAGCCTTCTTGTCCTCTCTAAACATTTATGCTTCCATAGTTTTCAAACATATCTATCAAAGGATTTTCATTTTAATATTTGACAAAAGCTCTCCTACCATTATGCTTTGAGGGATGTCCACATGCTAATCCAGAACCCCTATGCAAATGAAACTACCACCAACAAATGTCGAAATTGGTTTTGAAACAAACAACATTTGAATAGGAACTTGATGGCCCTCTATAGCTCGAGGCATTGTAAAACATGAAATCTCATAACATTGAAGAATCCAACTCAAAAATTTAGACATAGTCAGCATATATTTTGGTCTTGTCTATTCCATATTGTCCAAATGGAGCTTTTAGGGAATCGAGGCCATAAAGTGTTGAATTGAAAATTATACCAATCCCTCCTGTGTATCTCTGCAAACTAATCATACTAACAACAATTAGCCTCTAGAACTAGCTTCAAAAACTAGCTAAATCGCATCAAGAGACCTTGATGCTTCATATAGTGATTCATTCATCAACGATGAATACACACAAAAGGGATTCATCTAATTTGAATTCATGCACACCATATTAAGTGTTAAAAATTGAGCATCCCACAACATTCTGAGAGTGTAGATGTAGATACTGCATAAAGTGCATTTAGATGAACCCTTGTAAAAATATAAAATCATGGATTGAAACTCTATCACTGCATGTGGGAGTACATTTACACAAAGATCATAGATCCACAACCGGCATCCTAAAAACACCATTTGGTACAATGATATCGTCCTTTGAAAGTAACTGTTATGCAATTCTAATTTTGTCAAACCATGATAATCTACATAAATTGCTTTTGGATTTGACTTTGAAGATATCTGATTGTTTCTTGAGGCTCAATCATTGATCCTGGTAGTATACTAACATACAGAGAGCATAATAAGTCAACTTACTTTGTCATAACGTTCAACCGCCACCAAAATATTAGCTTGCAAAGTTAGCCTCCTAGAAAACTTTACTGATGCATTGATTGAAAGTGAATAAATCTTGTTTGGATTTGACTTCATAAACTCGTAAGATGAACTGCTTATGGGCTAAGGGCCTAGAATTGGATTCATTTTCACATGGGGAGAACAAATTTTCAATTACCTTGTCCTAATCATGAACTAGTTAATAAACATGAATCCCTAAAGTCATCCTCTTTCCAACTATTGATTTCAAAATCAATGAAACTGCATAAATATGGTTAGGAATTGGATGAGTAAACTAGTCAGATGGATTGGCACAAGTCTGAAAATATTCATGGTAGCACATTTCCATGACTAAAAAATAGGGAATCATTCAATTCTTTAATACATTTAGGCGGGTAAAACTCGTAAGACCTCAAATTAGGTCATTCTACAATTTTGTACTTTACACTCTAAGAATCAGAATTAATTGCAAATGGAATGACTTTGGAAAACTGTGCAAATGAACTCACAGGGATCTGATAATGGAAATGAAGCTTCTCTTTCATGCCCACAATACCTCAGAACAATCCTTATATTAAGAACTTTATTCGGCCAAAGATGCAAACATGTGAAGTAGGTAATTTTCTATAATCAGGCAGTGTGGAGAGTGCAGATTTGAGGTAAACACCTTTAAACAATTGTCTCAAAAAAATTCAAATCTAAACTCTGAAAGCTGGAACTCATTACATGTTAGAGTAATAGACTATCGGGGTTACTAATTTAAATCATTATGATCTAATTAGTAACTTCCCTATTCACTCTAGTTTGCTTCAGCTAACCTTAGGCAGTTTCTATTTCTGTAGTTTCCCTTTTTAGGGTTTCGGTATTCCTTTATAAGGAATCACCTCTTTGTATTTCGTAAGGAGATTGTATTATTTTGATCATTGTTAATAGAAGCTTATTTTTGTCACAATGCTTTTTCAGTCTCTGGCCTATCGGCCGCCATAGCTTTCTGGATCCTTCTCTCTTCTGTCTGCTTCTTCTTTTATGTAACAGCTTTGCATGCAGGGTTTCTTAGGTAGATTGATGTTCATCAATCCTAACATGGTATCAGAGCTTTTCTATTGTCAGCTGTTCGGTCTTCGTTGAAGCACAGAAGCTTTCAGAGGCTTTTCCAGCTTTTTTCTCTAGTTCTGGGGGGTCTTATTTTTCAGAGTTGTTTGAGCCAAAACGGACTCCACCATTGCGTCCAGAAGGCCCGGGAGAGTCGAAATCATATAAAATTTTGACCATTTTGGTCACCGGGGCTCTGGGAAAATTTTTTAGGCCTCCCGAGGGCCGTACAACACGGTTTTCGAGAAAAAAACACAAAAAAAAATCATTTTTTAATGATTTCATATGCGTTTTAAAATGCAGTCTGTGTATTTTATATCCTGCCGCCGCCGCACCGTCGCAGGGCCGCCCGCGCGCCCCCGCCGCCCGGCCACCGCCGATTTCAGCGGCCCCCGCCGCCTCCTCTCTGCGGCCACCGCGGCTTCCCCGCCGCCCGGAGCTCTCCGCTCCGCCTCCTCCACGGCTTCCCCGCCGCCCCAGCGGCTCCGCTGGCCATTCTCTACAGTCGATGCGCCGCTCCGCGCCCGGTTTCTACACCCCGCCGCCGCCTCGCTGGGATCCGCCACCCTCGCGCCGCCCGGGGGGTCTGTGTAGCCCCCGCGGGCCTCTTAGCCCCGCGGTTGGTCCTATTAGCGACCAGGAGCCTGGATTAAGCCCCCGGCGCGTGCCATGCGCTCGGGGGCTCAAATTTTTTAGCCCCTGGGGGCATTTTGTAGCCTTTTTTGGCATTTTTGGGGGTATCTGGCTTTTTTCGCTCTACAGGGAGCATACGGGGGTTTTTTTTCTGACTTTCATATACCATCGGAAAGCTCTTTCCGAGCACTTTTCGATGGTGGGGGTTAGAGGTTTTGGTTCCACCATTTCAATAGCATTTTTTTCTTTTGAAGTTTGATATTTTGTTTTACCTTCCGGGAGTCATATTTGGCTCATCCGGACTCCTTTTTCGCAAACGAGATATCATCGGAAAGCTGATTCTATGTACTATTCAGTGGCAGAGGTATTTCTTCTAGATTCTGCTCTGGGTTTTCACTCCTCTGAGTTATGCAGTTTATGCCCTCTGGTGGTGTGCTTGGTTCTACAGGTCCGGGGATCTCTTCCTCTGAG
>MU226171.1:1858317-1868625 GCA_018584345.1 Thuja plicata
GTTCACCTGTTGGTTCTATTGCTTCCTGGTTCGATTGATCAGCTCTTCAGACACTTGTCTTCTCTACCTGATCATGCACTTCAGTGGGGGTTCCAGCAGTATCTTCTGACAGATTTTTCAGACATGCATCAGAGATGCTTCTTGCTCTCTTCTTGTTCCTTTCTCTGGGACATCTTTTGCTTTATATTTTGGGTACCTGATCAGGCCTTGTTGCCGGGACCCTTCTTTCCTGCTTTCTGCAGTAGTTTCCTAGGTTTGGCTTCTCTCTAAGCTTATCTTAAGGGGGGGTGTTAGAGTAATAGACTATCAGGGTTACTAATTTAAATCATTATGATCTAATTAGTAACTTCCCTATTCACTCTAGTTTGCTTCAGCTAACCTTAGGTAGTTTCTATTTCTGTAGTTTCCCTTTTTAGGGTTTCGGTATTCCTTTATAAGGAATCACCTCTTTGTATTTCGTAAGGAGATTGTATTATTTTGATCATTGTTAATAGAAGCTTATTTCTGTCACAATGCTTTTTCAGTCTCTGGCCTATCGGCCGCCATAGCTTTCTGGATCCTTCTCTCTTCTGTTTGCTTCTTCTTTTATGTAACAGCTTTGCATGCAGGGTTTCTTGGGTAGATTGATGTTCATCAATCCTAACATTACATTTACTCCATGATAGGTTTTTCACATGTTCCCCAATCACTATCTCATAAAAATCATCAGGTCACATTTTACTTGCACTCAAAATAGGCCTTCTTCAAAGAGTTTTTAGGGGTACTCACCTTGCCTTAGAGAAAATTTTAAATTGGTCACTCCAAAATTGTGCCAAATTTGAGAGTACCAACAGTGTCTCTTTCTGGGGATGCATGCCCCTTGTGGGCATGTAGAGAATTTAGAATATTTTGGTTGAGAAGACCACTCAAAATCAATCAGACTTCTTTTCCCAACTTCCCAAAATTGGGTTCCTTGTTGAAAACACCAAACACCTAACACAACTGAAAGCAAAGCACCTTTACAACATGTTCAATATTCACAAATGGCCCTACACCACCAAACTGAAATCACCACTTACCCCTATCAAAAATTTGATTCTCATTTCCATGGATCAAAGGTAAACGATACTTATTATTTCTTGCAACATGATCCAACATGCTGCCCAATATCTTCAGCATATCAAATAATGAATAATCAACATTTTCCATGTCATTAGGTGCTTGGAAGTCACCCCAATACTGAGAACACTGATCATTATGTAACACAAAACTGTCACACTCTTTACCACCACTAACAAGCTGAAAAGGAAAAAATTCCAACTACTTTACATGGGTGGAATAAAACATATCATGATCACTAGTTTGCACTAAAACATGATCTTCATTTAAAACAGTGATTTGTAAACTAGGATGAAAATCTTTCAAAAGAAAAATCTGATTGCATAAGATAAGAGATAGCTTGCTGACCATGATTTCTATCAACATCTTCCAAATCTGAAAGTGTATCATTAAGTAACTGCTCATTTACCATTTGGAAATATGAAAATACACATGTAGATCTTTCACTCTTCTCAAGGAATTAATCAACATTATGATATATACAAAAATTATCCATACCAAAATCATCAAAATCTAAATCCACACTAGCATAGGAGTCATCATATTCATCATACTTGACATAATCAAATTTCTCAAAATCATATGCATTTCCATCTTGCATATTGTTTGCCTCAGAAGTAGGAATAAGAAAGTGAGCATAGGTATCATACTTCACATCGATGTGCATGTCTTCATTATAAAAGCATATATCAATCGGGTGTTGCAAAGTAGAGTGTACATTAAGTGCATACCTCTGAAAATCAGTAGCCAACAGTTCTGAAATTTTTTCGTTGCTCAATGAACATTGAACTTCATTTTCATTGTCTTCAACCTCTCCTTTACTGCTGCAAATATATTTACCATAGGGAACACAGATTGAAGTTTCTTGGCTGATGCCTTTTTGTGCAAAAGAATCACCACTACAACTATTATCCTCATCATAATCACTCTCTTGCTGGCCATAAAACTCTCCACTAAACTGAGACAAGAAATCTGCATTACCATGCTGATAATAAAACAAATCCATGAATCCAACGGAAACATCTGCAACCAGAGATTCATCCTTGACATCTTGACATTCACTTACTTCACTATCAGCATCATAATCAACATTGTCATCATAACTATATTCAGCATCATCGATACTTTCAAATTCACATTCTTCAAACTCATCTATCCATTTCTTAACAAGTTCAATGCATTCCTCTCTACAAGATGCAGACCAAAATACTGACTTAGGCATACAAATCTCTAAGAACACATGTAGATATGTATACTCTTGAAGTTCAATCCCTTCCAACAACTTATCATATGCATTGGAAAAAATTTCATAAAACACATGTATTGCTTCTTCATTCCTTTCTCCTACATGTATTTTCAAAAACAAAATGGCTTTGTCTTGGATTCTTTGATTAAATAATGCAATATCCTTTTGAATCTCTTCAAGATCTACTGGATAAGTTCCAAATCTAGGTAGCATATCTCGATCTATTTTATTTGGAATCTCCATTGCACTACTTATTTACAATACATCTTCTCATTCACAAAGATTTTATTTAACTTATGCAATCATTTCACATAACATCATACTTCTGATTTTGATGACTGATATTTGTAAAACAAGAAGTATGGGAAACTTTTAAATTCACTTTTCTTTTCTCTAGTGACTTCTTAAACTGGTAAGGAACCAAAATAATCTCATTAAAACTTTGAGGAATACCTGAGAAAATTCTTTTGTTGTTGTCCTTCTTTATTTATTTATGATTTTGTCACTCACTAGTGAATCTTTGAGCATCTGCTAAATCCTTGTTGCAAGTGTTTCCAACTGATCACCAAATTTATTTCATTTAAATGCACACTGGTGCAGAGATCTTTCAGATTCGCCACTCAATGCTGTGAGAATTTACAAAACATTAATAGAACAATGACAAGTTGGGATTCAAGAAAAGATAGCAGACTTTCAGCAAGTCAATAGGATTCGAAACATTTCTTTCATAAAGGATACATTTAGACTTTCTTTTAACAACAACTAGGCTAAAAATTATGATTTGAATAACTTTCAGATTTACAAACATTAAAAACTCTTATCCTCAATTGGATATGGTGGACAATGACTAGATTTATAAACAAACAATCTAGGAGTCTAGCTCAACTTGATAAACTTGAATCATTTAAGACAATATAAAAGTAAAGATAATTTGAAAGTTCAGAAAAATTTATTACATCTCTCTCCAGTAGAGTCATCATTTTGTTGGTTACTTTTTATGCTATGATAACTAGACAACAACCTTTTCACTTTGCAACAGATCTTTAAGAGTAGCCAACTCCAAGTAGTTCACCAAGACTGAAAATGACCAACTAACAAGGATGCAAACCCATCCTTCTACGCTTTAGATCTCACAAAGGCTCAACACAACTGAGAGATACTAGGTAACTAGCTAATCACCCATTAAACGACGACCTTGAAGTGGAGCATGAGATTAGTGCAACACCAAAAACCACATAAAACCTTGAGATATGTCAGATTTTAAATTTGAATTTTTAGAATATAGCATAAACTTAACCAAACATGCATTTTTATAATAGTTACTAATCCTTGATCAGTGCCTTATCCATGGGCATATCTCAAATCCAAATATAGAAAACATGAACCAACTGCTATCAAAAACTCAAAGCCACGAACACAATCAAACTAGCCCAACCACTACTTATAGGATCCTTTAGTAGACAATTTGAATGAGTCTATTCCCTATCCACATTATCATTTAATCTTATCCTAGACCAGAACTGAAAACTAATGGCATATACATAGGTAACCCTATGCAGTGAATTAGAAAATCCAGAACTCACAAGATTGACACCAAAGGAGAAACTTGAAACTAGAATACTTGCATTAAGTGTGATTAATATTGTACATGTTCAAAATTTATCTGAGAAATACAACTTCAATAATATGCAAAAGATACAAGAACTTTCTATTTTAATTTAACACGCATCTAATACAGAAAAAACTACAGCCTAGTGGAACCAAGAAAAATAGAAGCTCCTAGAGTTAAGCATAGATTGAACTCTCCGTGGAGGTCAAGAGTTGGAACCCTACTTCTATTCAAAAATTAGAATAAGTAGAAGGAGAAAACTCAGAATCATTTCTCCTACAGACACTTGTCCATTGCCCTCAAAATTATTTGAAATAGAACTCCCCTTCAACTGCCTAAAATCTGATTCGATCTGTAGAAATATCTTCTCAAACTGCCTTTGAAAATCTCTGATATCCTCCCGTGAAAAATCTATTCATGGCTGAAGGCTGAAGGCTGAAGGCAAGTATATTTGAAATGTTTTAGATATATTAGAATATCTCTTCTGCAGATTAACATTTCACATTTCATATTTCTCTGTAGATTAATATTTAATACCTTTTACTCAATTTTGCACTTTAGTTCTGCATTTTATATTTATCTACACTTTCAACCTTTGCATTTTAATTTTTGCGTCTATCCCACTTTATCTGTATTTTACCTTATAAGTCCTATGCATATTAATCTTTATTTTCTGGATAGACTTTATGTCTTTTAACTCACCTTGTCCACACATTACCTTTATTTCTAGGCATTTTAATCATTTATTTGTTACAGACTTTAATATCTCCTTTCACTTTTAAACTGAATGCACCAGGTTCTACCATGTGGCACCCTCTTATTGGCTCTATGTGACCACCTGGGTGACCATGTAAACTACCTCATCCTGGCCTGCCACCTGTCCAAGTGCCATGTGTCATCCTGGCACATTGCCTCTATGGTAACTACCTTGCAACTTCACCATCAATCCATTGCGACAGTCGTAGATCTGATCTTCATTGGGATTCATGCCACCTTAGATGATCTCTTGCATGGATGACACCTCATCACCACCTGGACTCCACCTCGACCACACTACTGTCAACCCCACCACATATCACGTTGGCGCGATCCTTCAATGACTAACTTTCTTGCATCTTTGAGCTGAGGCATCATGTCGTTCGTCAGATCTTTGCTTCGTTTGGATTTGTGCACAATCCACTACCTCTGCTTCCAAGTCACCTGCCACATCATCCTCATGGGACCCTCCAAAATTTGGTTTTCATCCTCCATTGTCACTGGCACGCATTTGGAGGCACACCTTGCATGCGCGTGCAGAGCCTCTGGGCTTCATCTTCAAACTTCATATTGTGTGCTATTCCTTTTAAACATCCATGTTTTCCATTTCTTGGTGAATGTGGGATAAATATTTTTGAGTTATTAAAGCTTTCACCCTACTTGGCATACAAAATATGTTTGCCCTCATACCCTCTGGCTGGCCTAGCAATCTGCCAGTCTAATCCCACCCATCAAGAGAACACTTGCTCTTTTATTCGAGTAACATGCTGTGTAGTGGCATATAAAAACATTTAAAAGCTTCGTCCTACCTTGCATGTGGGACTATTGTCTTCAAGGTTTTAAGCCCTTAAACCCACATCAGTCTCCTCCTTAATATTCATGCAACCTCTTCAACATGTGTGCTGGCCTTTTTGTATGCTTGTCTGGAAGTTTTAAATCTTTTACTCATTATCTTTCATCTTGTGCAACCAGCTCCCATTTTATTGTATTTATTTTGAAATGTTTTTAATTTCTTTCTACTTGCTGCTGTGTAGCCCATCCTTACATTCACCACTTGCCAATTGTGTTGCACATGGAGTTTTAAACTCCTCCATACACTGCACAGTACCCGTCCAATTCTAACGCAGGCTCTTTGCTGAGTAGTCGATCTAGTTTTACAGTTGTCGATGACATTTACTTGAAATTTTTGAAGGTTGTTCAATGTTCAAGAAAAATGCAGCCTTCTCCTTTTTTAAACATGCATTCTTCTGGCGTTGGGTCTTTGCAATTCCATTGGTTGGTCTTTGTGTATCCCCTTTGCAAACTCGATCAACATTATTGTAACTCCCCCATTTCGCAGACTTAAGCAGTTACATGCTTTGTTCTATGTTTCACATTTAACATTGCATGCATTGTCTCCTATTCATAGCTTTGTTTCCTTAAGCACTCTGTCCACTAGCACACATGCCTGGTCTATGGCTTCCATTTACTACATGCAATTTACATTTGAAAGTGTTTTAAATATTCTTTTTCCTTATAAAGGCCTTTGCTAATATTTCATGCCTATCAATAACATATGCATTATGATCTTTTAAAAGACCATGCGTATCCTTTTTGGATTCCTACGCAGCCATCTAAGATGCATTTATTTGAAAATTTAAAACACTTCTTACAAAAGGTAGCCTTTGATTGACACCTGCCAATAAACATTGGATGAATCCTTTTAAAGTTTTAAATGCTTTTGAAACCATGCGTGGGATCCCATGCATTGCATTGCGTAGGCTTTCTTCATTTCTTAATGTCTTGGCATCATGCACAGGCAACCAGTCTTACTCCTTTGCATAATCCCTTCTACATTTGCATTTTTCTATGTATTGTGCAGACTTATCTGAGTTTATACCTCTATCCATTGCATTTTCTTTGACGGTTAATGCAAAACTCCATTCACTGGTAGCCTTATTGTCCTCTCTAAATATTTATGCTTCCATAGTTTTCAAACATATCTATTAGAGGTTTTTCATTTTAATATCTGACAAAAGCTCCCCTACCATTACGCTTTGAGGGATGTCCACATGCTGATCCAAAACCCCTATGCAAATGAAACTACCACTGACTGATGTGGAAATTGGGTTTGAAACAAATGACATTTGAATAGAAACTTGATGGCCCTCTATAGCCCGAGGCATAGTAATCCATGAAATCTCATAACATTGAAGAATCCAACTCAAAAGTTTAGACACAGTCCACATATATTTTGGTCTTGTCCATTCCATATTTTCCAAATGGATCTTTTAGGGAAGTTAGGCCATAAAGTGTTTATTTGACAATCCATCCTGTGTATCTCTGCAAATTGATCATACTAACAATAATTAGCCTCTAGAATTAGCGAGAATGTAGAGAATTTAGAATCTTTTAGTTGAGAAGACCACTCTAAATCAATCATACTTCTTTTCCCAACTTCCCAAAACCGGGTTCCTTATTGAAAACACCAAACACCTAACACACAACTAAAAAAAAAGCACCTTTACAACATGTACAATATTTGTAAATGGCCCTACACCACCAAACTAAAATCACCACTTACCCCTATCAAAAACTTGATTCTCATTTCCATGGATCAAAGGTAAACAATACTTATTATTTCTTGCAACATGATCCAACATGCTACCCAATATCTTCAGCATATCAAATAATAAATAATCAGCATCTTCCATGTCATTAGGTGCTTGGAAGCCACCCTAGTACTGAGAACATGGATCATTATGTAACACAAAACTATCACACTCTTTACCACCACTGACAAGCTGAAAAGGAAAAAATTCCAACTCCTTTACATGGATGGAATCAAACATATCATGATCACTAGTTTGCACTAAAGCATGATCTTCATTTAAAATAGTGATTTGAAAACTAGGATGAAACTCTTTCAAACAAAAAATTTGATTTCATAAAACTGGAGATAGCTTGCTGACCATGATTTCTATCAGCATCTTCCAAATCTGAAAGTGTATCGTCAAGTAACTACTCATTTACCATTTACAAATCTGAAAATATACATGTAGATCTTTCACTCTTCTCAAGGAATTACTCAAAATTATGATGTATACAAGAATCATCCATACCAAACTCATCAAAATCTGAATCCACACCAGCATATGAGTCATCATATTCATCATACTTGACATAATCAAATTTCTCAAAATCATATGCATTTCCATCTTGCATATTGTTTTCCTCAGAAGTAGGAATAAGAAAGTGAGCATAGGTATCATACTTCACATCCATGTGCATGTCTTCATTATCAAAGCATATATCAATCAAGTGTTGCAAAGTAGAGTGTACATTAAGTGCATACCTCTGAAAATCAGCAGCCAATAGTTCTAAAAAAATTTCTTTGCTCAATGAACATTGAACTTCATTTTTATTGTTGCTGTCCTTTATTTCTTTCTGATTTTGTCACTCACCACTAAATCTTTGAGCATCTGCTAAATCCTTGCTGCAAGTGTTTCCAACTGATCACCAAATTTCTTTCATTTAAATGCACACTGGTGCAGAGATCTTTTAGAGTCGCTACTCACTGTTGTGAGAATGTATAAAAAATTAATAGAATAATGACAAGTTGGGATTTAAGCAAAGATAGCAGAATTTTAGAAATTCAATAGGATTTGACACATTTCTTTCATAAAGGATACATTTAGACTATCTTTTAGCAACAACAACTACGCTGACAATTATGATCTGAATAACTTTCAGATTTACAAACATTAAGAACTCTTATCCTCAAATGGATATGGAAGAAAATGACCAGATTTATAAACAAATAGGCCAGGAGTCTAGCTCAAATTGATAAACCTGAATCATTTAAGACAATATAAAACCAAATATAATTTGAAAGTTCAGCAAAATTTATTACATCTCTGTTAGAATAGTCCCAAAGGATAAATGAGAGGGGGGGTGAATTAGTTATCAATAACTTTAATTCTTTTCTTCTTTAACTTCAGAATACAACAAAGTAAATGCTTAATCAGATAACACAGTACACAACACACAATTTGATTACGGGGAAACCAAATGGTAAAAACCCCAGTGGGAATTAGCACCCACAATGAACTATACTTGTTTATAGTAATCCCTGTTAGAAGATATCTCAACCCTGTTAGGAGTTGTACTTTACAATGCAATAAGTATAGTGACCTGGTTAAGGGTCGGACTCTGTTAGGAGTCTTTTACAAATAACCCTGTTAGGGGTGGTGGACTCACTGTCTAAAAGCTCACTGCTTGATGGTGAAGGCTACAACCTTTTGTATAACATATATGCACTATATCTGATGATGAATTGTAGAGTAGACCTACTATCTTGATCAATTCCAGTGTATTACAATCTTTCACTTCTTCACATAGACTCTTGATGAATGAACCAACTCTGATAATCTGCTCTATACATCTTTCTTCTCTTTTCGTATCATTCACACTTAGCGTATCACAATTGACTTGCTATAAGTATCTATCTCAAAGTATGAGATCATGGGACCTGTAAGACAACTCTTTATAACATCCTTGTCATCTCTACTAAGCACGCAAGCATAATTACAACCGCACAAGTCTAAATTGAATAGACACGATGCTTCACTAAGTCGGCCTCACCAAATTAACTCTTACTTTGCAATCTTCTTGAAACACATTTGGTGCCTTTAGATGAATATCATCAACTCATAACTAAACATGAATATACATATGCATATCCTGAAGATAGGTGCAACTCAAGAAACACATTATATACATTGGCCCTAAACAGTTACACTTCCAGAACTGTAACTGTCAATAACAGAATTACATAACTTTACTGACACATCATATCTGGGTCTGCATGTATGAACATGACATAATAAACATGTCAACAACATGTATCTAACCATGCAAGTCTTCATATCATCATTTTGATAAGTACATACAGAATTACTACTGTATATTATATGTTGTCATCAATGACAAACATACAATCAATCAATTGCTCATAATCAAATCTCCAACAATCTCCCCCTTTGAAATTGATGACAACATATGATATCAAAAACATCCTCTGTTCATGGTTTCCTCTTTCTTTTACAATCTTCTCAATATCCTCATCAAAGATTTCTCTAAATTGCTACAGTTCCTCTGACTGTGTTTTTGTTCCATGTATATACTCCCCCAGAGTATATTCTCCCCCTTAGTACATACTCCCCCTTACTATATACTCCCCCTTTGACATCAATGGAAAAGGTCACCATAAACCATTAAGCACATGTACTACTCCAGAAGTAGAGTAGTCAACCATTCATCAGTCACTTAATGACTGATGTTCTTGCTACTTCTTCTAAACAGACTCAGGATAGGGAATTACTCCCAACTTCTCCCTAAGATACTCAAAAGTATACTTTGATAAGGGCTTTGTGAAAATATCTACCAACTGTTCTTTGGTGCTCACATAGTCCAATTTAACTTCTTTGTTTGCAACCTTTTCTCTTAAGAAATGGTACTTGATCTCTATGTGTTTTGTCTTTGCATGCATCACAGGGTTCTTAGACATGTTGATAGTGCTAGTATTATCACAGTGAATAAAAATAGGATAATCAACTTG
>MU226171.1:1868675-1883711 GCA_018584345.1 Thuja plicata
TTTTCTCTTAAGAAATGGTACTTGATCTCTATGTGTTTTGTCTTTGCATGCATCACAGGGTTCTTAGACATGTTGATAGTGCTAGTATTATCACAGTGAATAAAAATAGGATAATCAACTTGAATGCAAAATTCTTTAACCATCTACTTGATCCAAACCATGGTTGAACAATTCAGTATTGCTGCAACATATTCAGCTTTTGCTGTTGACTGAGAAATACAGTTCTGCTTCTTTCTTATCCAAGAAACCAACCTATCTCCAAGGAATACTGCTCCTCCTGAAGTGCTCTTCCTGTCATCAATACAACCTACCCAATCTACATCTGTATACACATGAAGTTGTACATTCTCTAATTTAGGATACCATAAACCATAGTCTATAGTTCCCTTTAGATATCTGAATATCTTCTTGATTGCCATTAAGTGATTTTGCTTGGGTTCAACTGCAAATCTTCCAACAATGCCTATTGCATTAGATATGTCAGGTCTAGATTGAGTTAGATAAATGAATTTATCAATCATAGATTTGTACAATGTCTTATCAACTACTGTGGAATAATCATCTTTTGAAAGCTTACTTCCTATTATCATGGGAGTGCATACTAGCTTATAGTCATCCATCTGAAAGGTCTTCAGTATTTCCTTTACATATTTTGACTGATTAATGAATATACCTTTATTTGTTTGTTTTACATTCAGTCCCAAAAAGTATTTTATAGGACCAATCATACTCATTTCAAATTCATTCTGCATTTCTTTTGTAAATGTTGTACTGATCTTGTCATTACCTCCAAAGATAATGTCATCAACAAATATGGAAACTAATAATAATCCATCAGGTGTCTCTCTTGTGAATAGGTTATAATTTGCTGCTCCTTTCTTGAATCCAATCTTGGTAAGATAACCATCAAGTCTCTCATACCAAGCTCTTGGGGCTTGTTTAAGACCATAGAGTGCCTTCTTTAATCTGCATACCATGTCTAGTTCATCTGAAATATTAAATCCTTTAGGTTGTTCTACGTAGACTTCTTCATTTAAGTCACCATTCAGAAAAGATGATTTTACATCCATTTGATAAACTTTAAAGTCTTTGAATGTTGCGTATGCCAAAAACAAATTTATGGCTTCCCGGCTACTCACTAGGGAAAATGTATTAGTGTAGTCTATTCCTTCTCTCTATGCATATCCTTTACATACCAATCTTGCTTTGTTTCTAACTACTATACCATCTTCATTCATCTCGTTTCTGAGTACCCACTTTGTTCCAATCACATTTTTGTCACTAGGTCTAGGGACCAATTCCCATGTATCATTTTTAATTATCTGATCTAATTCCTCTTTCATTGCATTCCTCTAATCTGAATCATTACAAGCATCTTCAACACTTAAAGGTTCAATCTGTGAAAGTAAACATGCCTCTTCATCCATTGCTAGACTTTTTGCTTTTGATCTAGTCAAAATGTTGTTGCTCTGATCTCCAATGATAGCATCTTTAGAGTGGTATCTAGATGTGAATTTAGGAACCTTAGATGTGTCTTCTTCTTCTATAATATGTGATTCTTCTCTGCTTGATTCAAGGTCATTGCATGAGACATCAATGCAATCAAACATTTCTTCAATAACAGTATCTTTCCTGCTAGCCTGGGTTCATCTTCAATCATAGGTGCATATTCATAGTATCTTTCTTGAACCATAAAATTTTCATAAATTTTTACATGAGTACTTTTAATTACCTTTTTCAATCTTAGATTAAAACATCTATATGCTTTGCTTTTTGTAGAGTAACCAAAAAACATACCTTCATCACTTCTAGCATCAAACTTACCAACACCATCATCTCTCTTTATGTAGCATTTGCTGCCAAAGATTCTGAAATACTTTACTGTAGGTACATTACCAAACCAAAGCTCATAGGGTGTCTTATCTGAGCCTGGCCTCAATTGAGTTCTGTTGATATTATATACTATTGTGTTCACTGCATCTCTCCAGTAGGTGTGTGCAACTTTTCCTTCAATCATCATAGTGCGCATTGTATCAAGTATGATCTTGTTCCTCCTTTCTGCAATCCCATTTTGCTGAGGGGTTCTAGGTGCACTCAACTATCTTTTAATTCCATGTTCTTCACAATAGTCATAAAACTGATCAGAGGTGAACTCTCCTCCTCTATCTGATCTCAAACATTTCATTTTCAATCTAGATTCATTCTCAACCTTAGCTTTGAATATTTTGAACTTTTCAAAGGCTTCAGATCTCTCCCTTAAGAATGCAACCCACATCATCCTAGAAAAATCATCAACAAACAAAATGAAATACCTTTCTCCATAGTATGATCTTGTTTGAGTAGGACCACACAAATCTATATGCACTGGGTCCAATTTGTTCTCAGCTAAGTTCTGCTTGCTTTTGAAGGAAGTCCTTACATGCTTACCCATAACACATTCCTTGCATACTGTGTCAACTGGTCTTGCAATACTAGGAAGGTCTCTAACTACCTTGACATTAGTGATCTTTACTATATTATCAAAATTGATATGGCATAGCCTCTTGTGCCATAACCGACTGTCATCCACCTTTGCAACAAAACAACTAACATCTGAATTGAGTTGAAAAACATTACCTTTTGTTTTAGAGCCCGATGGAATCATGTCTCCATCCTTGTTTTTAATGATGCACTTTTTTTCTTTGAACTCCAAATGATAACCTTTGTCAAGTAGCTATCCAACACTCAATAATTTATGATGTAATCCATCAACATATAGAACATCATGTGTCTTGTTCTTTCCATCCAAAGTGATAAAACCTATGCCAATGATAGGTTTAGTAGTGTTATCTCCAAGTCTAACCATACCACCTTTTTATTTTTCTAACTGAACAAATCTATCTTTGTCACCGGTCATATGATGGGAGCATCTACTGTCAATGATCCAATCAGTCCTGATGTCTGCTTTGGAAATTAAGGCTAACTCTTGTTCTTCTTTTTCATCTTCAATGTCCATTTCCTCAAGAAAAATTTCCATGTCTCTAAGGGCAATGAATCCAATTTCATCTTCTCCTGAATCTTCATCAGTTACACCTTCTTCAGCATGATAACATTCCTTCTTATATTTGGGTTTGTAATCAAATCTGAACTTCTTGACTCTTGTGGGACACTTAGATGCAAAGTGACCAATCTTGTTACATGAAAAGCATTTGAAAGGAAGTTGTCCTTCATATTTTCCTTTACCTTTCTTTTATCTTCTAGTGATCATAGCAATGATTTCTTCTAGTTCTTCATCAACTTCTTCTTTCTCATTATGATTGGAGATGTGTAAGGATTTCTTACCATGGACTGAGGCTATGAAAGTTGTTTCACTTTTAGGTTCAGTCATCAATCTTGATATCTCAAATGCAGACATTTTGCTAATCAAAGTCTCTCTCTTGAAGTTTTGTGAGAATTGCATGGTTTCCTCTAGAATACTTATCTTGTTTTCATAGTCTGATGTTAAAGTAGTTAGCAACTTGTCCATTATGTCTTCTTCTGATATCTCTCCACCATTGTTTCTCATTCCAGAGACTGCTTCATTTATCCTTTCATTATAAGCTCTAATTTTCTCTTCATGTAACATCTCAAGACTATTATATTTCTTTTTCCATGTCTTCCTGCATGCATTCTTTTCTTGAATATCTCCTTCAAACATATCTTCTAAATACTTCCATATGGTATATGCTCTGTCAATTTTCTTGATCTCAAAAAATTCACTATCAGATAAGGCGCTGATTAGGGCTTCTTTGGCAATTGCATTATTGGTAAATGTATCCTTTTGTCTATTAGTAGCATCATCCTTTGCAAGTTCTTTCAAAGATGGAATTTCAACTTCTTGTGTAGCAATTTCAAAGATCTCAAAGCCAACACACTATAGATGTGTTATCATTTTGTTTTTCCAATCCAGATAATTTTTTCCATCAAACTTAGGGCTTTCTTTTCTGAATTAAGACATATGATCTACCTTAAGCTGTTAGGCTTCTTCTCCAAGGCACTTGGCTCTGATACCAATTGTTAGAATAGTCCCAAAGGATAACTAAGAGGGGGGGTGAATCAATTATCAATAAATTTAATTCTTTTCTTCTTTAACTTCATAATACAACAAAGTAAATTCTTAATCAGATAACACATTACACAACATACAATTTGATTACAGGGAAACCAAATGGTAAAAACCTCGGTGGGAATTAGCACCCAAAATTAACTATACTTCTTTATAGTAATCCCTGTTAGAAGATATCTCAACCCTATTAGGAGTCTTTTACAAATAACCCTGTTAGGGGTGGTGGACTCACTGTCCAAAAGCTCACTGCTTGATGGTGAAGGATACAACCTTCTGTATAATAGATATGCACTATATCTGATGATGAACTGTAGAGTAGATCTACTATCTTGATCAGTTCTAGTGTATTACAATCTTTTACTTCTTCTTCACATAGACTCTTGATGAATGAACCAACTCTGATAATCTACTCTGTACATCTTTCTTCTCTTTTCATATCATTCACACTTAGTGTATCACAATTGACTTTCTATAAGTATCTATCTCAAAGCATGAAATCATGGGACCTGTAAGAAAACTCTTCATAAAATCCTTGTCAGCTCTACTAAGCATGCAAGCATAATTACAACCGTGCAAGTCTAAACTGAATAGACGTGATGCTTCACTAAGTCGGCCTCAACAAATTAACTCTAACTTTGCAACCTTCTTGAAACACATTTGGCACCTTTAGATGAATATCATCAACTCATAACTAAACATGAATATACACATGCATATCCTGAAGATAGGCGCAACTCAAGAAACATGTTATATACATCAGACCTAAACAGTTACACTTCCAGAACTGTAATTGCCAATAAAAGAATTACATAACTTTACTGAAACATCATATTTGGGTCTGTATGTATGAACATAACATAATAAACATGTCAACAACATGTATCTAACCACGCACATCTTCATATCATCATTCTGATAAGTACATATAGAATTACTACTGTGTATTATATGTTGTCATCAATGACAAACATACAATCAATCAACTTCTCAGAATCAAATCTCCAACAATCTCTTTCCAGTAGAGTCACCATTTTGTTGGTTACTTTTTATGTTGTGATAACTAGACAACAACCTTTTCACTTTGCGATTGATCTTTAAGAGCAGCCAACTCCAAGTAGTTCACCAAGATTGAAAAGGACCAACTAACAAGGATGTTGACTCTAGTTCAATGCATTCCTCTCTACAAGATGTAGACCAAAATGTTGACTTAGGTAAACAAATCTCTAGGAACAAATGCAGATATGTATACTCTTGAAGTTCAATCCCTTCCGAAAACTTATCATATGCATTGGAAAATGTTTCATAAAACACATGTATTGCTTTTTCATTCCTTTCTCCTACATGTATTTTATAAAATAAATGGCTTCGTGTTGGATTCCTTGATTAAATAATTCAATATCCTTTTGGATCTCTTCAAGATCTACCGTATAAGTTACAGATCTAGGCAGCATATCTTGATCTACTAAATCTGGAATCTCCATTGCACTACTTATTTACAATACATCTTCTCATTCACAAATATTTTATTCAACTTTTGCAATCATTTCACATAAGATTATACTTCTGATTTTGATGACTGATATTTGTAAAATAAGAAGTATGGGAAACTTTTAAATTCACTTTCCTTTTCTCTAGTGACTTCTTATGTCCTTCTTTATTTCTTTATGTTTTTGTCACTCACCACTAAACCTTTGAGCATCTTCTAAATCCTTGCTACAAGTGTTTCCAACTGATCACCAAATTTCTTTCATTTAAATGCACTCTGGTGCAGAGATATTTCAGAGTCACCACTCACTACTGTGAGAATGTATAGAGCATTAATATAACAAGGATAAGTTGGGGTTCAAGCAAAGATAGCATACTTTTAGCAAGTCAATAGGATTCGACACATTTCTATGATAAAGGATACATTTATACTTTCTTTTAACAACAACAACCAGGCTGACAATTATGATCTGAATAAATTTTAGATTTACAAACATTAAGAACTCTTATCCTCAAATGGATATGGCGGAAAATGACTGGATTTATAAACAAATAGGCCAATAGTCTACCTCAACTTGATAAACCTGAATCATTTAAGACAACATAAAATTAGAGATTCTTTGGAAGTTTAGCAAAAAAATTTACATCTCTCCCCATTAGAGTCGCCATTTTGTTGGTTAATTTTTATGCTATGATAACTGGACAACAACCTTTTCACTTTGCAATAGATCTTTAAGAGTAGCCAACTCCAAGTAGTTCACCAAGACTGAAAAGGGACAACTAAAAAGGATGTGGACCCATCCTTCTATGATTTAGGTTCTACAAAACCAAGGGGGGGTATACCTTTTAACACCTTCAATATTCTATTTGGCATCAATCAGTAGAGATCTCACAAAGGCTCAACCTAATCGGGAGATACTAGGAAACTGACTAATCACCTATTGAACATCAACCTTGAAGTGGAGCATGAGATTAGTACAACACCACAAACCACATAAAACCTTTAGATGTGTCAGAGTTTAACTTTGAATTTGCATAATATAGCATAAAATTTAACCAGACATGCATTTCTATAAAAGTTACTAATCCTTGATCAGTGCCTTATCCATGGGCATATCTCAAATGCAAATATAGAAAACATGAACCAACTATTGTCAAATACTTAAATCCATGAACATAATCAATCTAGCCCAACCACTACTTATAGGATCCTTCTGTAGACAAGTCGAATGAGTCTATGCCCTATCCACAACATCATTTAATCTAATCCTAGATCAGAATTGAAATCTAATGGTATATACATAGGTAACCCTATGCAGTGAATTAGAAAATCTAGAACTCACAAGATTGACACCAAGGAGAGACTTGAAACTGGAATAATTGCATTAAGTGTGATGAATCATGTACATGTTCAAACTTGATATGAGAAATACAACTTCAATAATATGCAAAAGATACAAGAAATTTATATTTTAATTTATCACACATCTAATACAACAAAAACTACACCCTAGTGAAACCAAGAAAAATGGAAGCTCCTAGAGTTAAGCACAACTGGAAACTCTCTGTGGAGGCCAAGAGTTGGAACCCTACTTCTATCCAAAAAATTAGAATAAGTAGAAGGAGAAAACTCAGAATCATTTCTCCTACAGACACCAGTCCATTCCCCTCAAAATTATCTGAAACAAAACTCCCCTTCAACTACCAAAAATCTGATTTGATCTGCAGAAATATCTTCTCAAACTGCCTTTGAAAATAGATGATATCCTCTCGTGAAAAACCTATTCATGTCTCAAGGATGAAGGCAAGTATATTTGAAGTGTTTTAGAAACATTAGAATATCTCTTCTATAGATTAACATTTCACATTTCACATTTCTGTGCAGATTAATATTTAATACATTTTACTCAATTTTGTACTTTACTTCTGCATTTTATATTTATCTACACTTTCAACCTTTGCATTTTAATTTCTGCGTCTTTTCCACTTTAATCTGCATTTTACCTTATAAGTGCCATGCATATTAATCTTTATTTTTTGGATATAATTTATATATTTTAACTCACCTTGTCTGCACATTACCTTTATTTCTAGGAATATTAGTCATTTAATTCTACAAACTTTAATATCTCTTTTCACTTTTACAAAGGTTGCACCAGGTTCTGCCGTGTGGAACCCTCTTATTGGCTCCGCATGACCACCTAGGTGACCATGTCAACTACCTCATCCTGGTTTTCCACCTATCCAAGTGCCACATGTTAGCCTAGCACGTTGCCTCTATGGTATCTACCTTGCAACTTCACCATCAATTCATTGTGATAGTCATAGATTTGATCTACATTGGGATTTGTGCCACCTTGGATGATCTCTTGTATGGCTGACACCTCATCACCACCTAGACTCCACCTCAATCGCATTGTTGTCTGCCCCACCACATGTTTCTCTTGCACAATTCCTCAATGACTAAATTTGTTGCATCTTTGAGCTGAGGCATCACGCCATTTTCATATCTTTGCTTCATCGGGGTCTGTGCACAATTCAATACCTCTACCGCCAAGTCATCTACCACATCATCCTTGTGGGCCCTTCCAAATTTTTGTTTTTATCCTCTATTGTAGATGGCATGCAGTTCGATGCATGCCTTTCACGCACGTGCAAATCCTCTGGGCTTCATCTTCAAACTTCATATTGTGTGTTATTCCTTTTAAACATCCATGTTTTCCATTTCCTAGTGAATGTGGGATAAATATTTTTGAGTTTTTAAAGCTTTCACCCTACTTGGTGTAAAAAATTTGTTTGCCCTCATACCCTCTAGCTGGCCTAGCAATCTGCCAGTCTAAACACAACCATCAAGAGAGCTCTTTCTATTTTCTTTTAGTAATAGGATGTGCAGTGGCATATAAAAACATTTAAAATTTTCCTCCCACCTTGCATGTGGGACTATTGTTTTCAAAGTTTTTGGCCCTTAAACTTGTGCTGGTCTCCTCCTTAATATTCGCGCAGCCTCTTTAGCATCTACGCTGGCCTTTCTGTATGTTTGTCTAGAAGTTTTAAATCTTTTACTCATTGTCATTCATCCTGTGCAGTCAACTCCCATTTTATTGCATTTGTTTTGAAATGCTTTTAATTTCTTTGTACTTGCTGCTACGTAGCCCATCCTTACATTCACAATGTGTCAATTATGTTGCACATGGAGTTTTAAAATCCTCCATACACTGGGTAGCACCCCTCCAATACTAACGCAGGCTCTTTGCTGAGTAATCGATCTGGTTTTACACCTGTCGATGGCATTTACTTGAAAGTTTTGAAGGATTTTCAATGTTCAAACAAAACACAGCCTTCTCCTTTTTTAAACATCCATTCTTCCGGTGTTGGGTCTTTGCAATGCCATTGGCTGGTCTCTGTTCAGCCCCTTTGCAAACTCGATCAACATTCTTTTAACTCCCCCATTTTGCAGACTTTAAGCAGTTACATGCTTTGTTCTATGTTTCACATTTAACATTGCATGTGTTGTCTTCTATTCATAGCTTTGTTTCCTTATGCACTCTATCCACCAGCACACGTGCCTAGTCTATGGCTTCCATTTACTACATGCAATTTGTATTTGAAAGTGTTTTAAAGAGTCTTTTTCCTTATGCAGGCCTTTGTTAAGATTTCATACCTGTCAATAACATATGCATTATGATGTTTTAAAGCCCATGTGTAGCCTTTTTAGATTCCTAAGAAACCATCTCAGATGCATTTTTTTTAAAATTTAAAACACTTCTTACAAAAGGTAGCCTCTGATTGACACCTGCCAATAAACATTGGATGAATCCTTTTAAAGTTTTAAATTCTTTTGAAACCATGTGTGGGCTCCCATGCCTCGCATTGTGCAGGATTTCTTCATTTCCTAATGTCTTGGCATCATGCGTAGGTAGACAATCTTACTCCTTTGCGCAATCCCTTCCACATTCACATTTGTCTATATATTGTGCAGACATCTTTGACTTTATACCTCTACCCATTGCATTTTCTTTTATGTTTAACACAAAACTCCATTCACTGGTAGGCTTCTTGTCCTCTCTAAATCTTTATGCTTCCATAGTCTTCAAACATATCTATCAGAGGATTTTCATTTTAATATATGACAAAAGCTCCCCTACCATTATGCTTTGAGGGATGTCCGCATGTTGATCCAAAACCCTATGCAAATGAAACTACCACCAACCGATGTGGAAATTGGTTTTGAAACAAACGACATTTGACTAGAAACTTGATGGCCCTCTATAGCCTAAGGCATAGTAATCCATGAAATCTCATAACATTGAAGAATCCAACTCAAAAATTTAAACAGTCCACATATATTTTGTTCTTGTCCATTACATATTGTCCAAATGGAGATTTTAGGGAAGTTAGGCCATAAAGTATTGAATTGACAATCATACCAATCCATCTTGTTTATCTCTGTAAACTAATCATACTAACATCAATTAGCCTCTGGAACTAGCTTCAAAAACTGGCTGAATCGCATCAAGAGACCTTGAAATTTGGTATAGTGATTCATTCATAAACAATGAATACACACACAAAAGGGATTCATCTAATTTGAATTCCTGCCCACCATATTAAGTGTTAAAATTTGAGCATCCCGCAACATTCTGAGAGTGCAGATGTAAAAACTACATAAAGTTCATTTAGATTAACCCTTGTAAAAATATAAAACCATGGGTTGAAACTCTATCACTGCATGTGGGAGTACATTTTCACCAAAATATTATAGATCCACAACCGTCATCCCAAAACTACCATTTGGTACAATGATATCGTCCTTTGAAAGTAACTGTTATGCAATTCTAATTCTGTCAAACCATGATAATCTGCATAAATTACTTTTGGATTTGCCTTTGAAAAGATATCTTATTGTGTCTTGAGGCTCAATCCTTGATCCTGGTAGATACTGACATACAGAGAGCATAAGAAGTCAACTTACATTGTCATAATGTTCAACCGACACCAAAATATTAGCTTGCAAAGTTAGCCTCCTAGAAAAATTTATTGATGATTGATTGAAAATTGAATATATCTTGTTTGGATTTGACTTCACAAACTCATAAGATGAACTCCTTATGGGATGGGGGCCTAGAATTGGATTCATTTTCACATGGGGAGAACAAATTTTCAATTAGCTTGTTCTGATCATCAGCTGGTTAATCCACATGAATCCCTAAAGTCAGCCTCTTACCAATTGTTGATTTCAAGATAAATGAAACTACATAAATATGGTTTGGAATTGGATGAGCACAAGTCTGAAAATATTCATGGTAGCACATTTCCATGACTAAAAATAGGGAAGCATTCAATTCTTCAGGGTATTCAGCTGGGTACAACTTGTAAGACCTCAAATTAGGTCATTCTGCAATTCTGCACTTTACACTCTGAGAATGGAAATGAAGCTTCTCTCGCATGCCTACAATACCTTATAACAATCGTTATGTTATGAAACTTTATTCGTCCAAAGACACAAACATGCGAAGTAGGTAATTTGCTATAATTAGACAGTGTGCAGAATGCGGATTTGAGGTAAACACCTTTAAAGAACTATCTCAAAAACATATCAAATATAAAATTTGAAAGATTTAAATCATTGCATTTACTCCATGATAGGTTTTTCACATTTTCCCCAATCGGTATCTCATAAAAATATCAGTTCACATTTTACTTGCACTCCAAATAGGCCTTCTTCAAAGAGTTTTTAGGGGTACTCACCTTGTCTTAGAGAAAATTTTAAATTGGTCACTCCAAATTTGTACCAAATTTGAGAATACCAACAAGACCAAAGTAGATAATGGTGATGAGAAGGACAAATGACAAGGTATGCTGACTTGAGAACCAAGAGTTGGCTCAAAGGAGGCCCTAAGAGTCAAGAGGTCGATCGGTTCCAAAATTAAGATGCCAACTTCAGTACTTGCACAAGGTCAAAATAGTCAAGCGACATGTTGATAGATGGAGCACTGATTACAAGTGGCACATATTGCTAGGCTTTCACCACTTGGCAGAATTGCTATTTTTTCTACCAAGGCGCTTGCTTACCAGGTTTTCACTGAGGCACTTTTTTTCTCTTTTCAATTTTTTTTGCTTTTTTACTTTTTTTTTTTTTTTTGTATTTTTCTATTTTTTTAAATTTTTTTGTTGATCCATCAAGTCACTTGTTTGCTAGGTTTTCACCGAGATGATATTTTTTGAGGACTTTTTCCAAATGTTTTTGGTTTTGCTTCTTTTTGTTGTTTTTGGTATTTTTTAGGATCATTTTCTCTGTATAGGTACTACTCAGAATGTCTAGCTATAGAACTTCTTCAGGTGGAGCACGTTGATGGGGTCAGTAAAATTTTTCCCTTCTGGAGTTAATAGTTGATAGGACCCAGATCCAAATGGTGCAGTGATCACAAAGGGACCCATCAGGTTGGGTTCAAAATTTCCCTTTTTCTCGCGATGTTGTTGATTCTTTTGATTTTCTTTGAGTACAAGGTCTCCAACCTAAAATTATCGATATATTACTTTCTTATTGTAACCTCTAGACATTCTTTTCTGATAGATCCTTAGGTGGCTGAATGCTTCTCTTCTTCTTTCATCACGTAACTCAAGCTCCTAGATTCTAGAAATCTGATAGTCTTCATCAGTTATGAGTCCATGCAAGGAGACTCAGAGAGATGGTATCTCTACATCAATGGGCAATACGACTTCGCTGCCATATACCAAGGAAAATGGAATTGCCCTTGTGGGTGTGCGAATTCTAGTTCTATAAGCCCATAAGGCGCGATTGAGTTGAAGATGTCATTCCTTCCCTGATTTACTTACTATTTTGTACAGTATTTTTAATATATTCTTTTTAGAGGCCTGAACTTGTCCATTCCCTTAAGGATAGTAAACAGAAGAACAGTGTTGAGTAATCTTGAATTTATCACACAACTCATCTATATATTTTTTTATAAAATTTCCTCCATTTTCAGTGATGATAGAGGAGGGTATCACATATCTGCAAATGATATAGTTCAGGATGAACATAGATACTTGTTTTCCAGTTGCCTTAATGAGGGAAAATGCTTCAACCCACTTTGTAAAGTATTATGTTGTAGTGATAATGAACTTGTATCCACCACATGAGGAGGGATATATTTTCCCTATTAGATCAAAGGCCCATTGTTGGAATGGCTAGTGGGTGATAAAAGGTAATAGCTCGCGTGCAGGAGCATGAATCAGGTTACCATGAGTTTGGCACTTCTTTAAAGTTTTGACAAATTGAATAGAATCTTGCTCTAGGGAGGGCCAGTAGTATCCTACCTGTAGGAGTTTCTTAGCTAACGAAAGACCATTTGAGTTAGACCCACAGATACCTTGGTGGACTTTCTTTAGTACATGTTCAGACTCGTCGCGTTCTAGACACCTAAGGAGAGTATTGTCAAGACCTCTTCTATACAAGTCATTAGCCATGATTAAGTAATGTGAGGCATTTCTTATGAGGTTTATTTTCTAATTTTTGCATAGGTCATCAGGGATAATTTGGTCACCTAGATAAAATTATATTTGGCTATATTTGGTGGGTTCAGTGCTCATAATTGAACACACAACTTGGGATTCAAGAGAGTCATATGCGGGAAAGGGGATCACTTCCACTAACAATCCATAGAGAAATTGATGTTACTCTAATTTTAGCATTGAGGCTAGAGTAGCCATAGTGTCATTGACTCAGTTTGATGCTCTTGGCACTTGTTGAAAGGTGATAAACACAAAGTACTTGAGATCTTCAACCATCTTTTTATATGGCATGAGCTTTTGATCTTTGGTTTGGTACTGGTCATTGAATTGGTTGACCACTAGCTGAGAGTCACCTTAGATATGTAGTTCTGTAGTTTTCCACTCAATGGACATCTTTAACCCATTCACCAAAGATTCATACTCAACTATGTTATTTGTGCACGGGAACATCATCTTATATTCTTTGGGGATCTTTTAACCTTGTGGTGTAATGAAGACTACTCCATAACCAGATTCTTTTTGTGTGAATGATTTTTCAAAGAACATATTCCATGCATGCTCCATGAAATGCAAGATAGCTTTATCAAGAAATTATATGAGAAGAAGTTGATTATCTTGAAGAGGAGCATCTGCCAAATGATTAGTAATAGCATATCCTTTGATGGCTTTTCTATTAACATATTCAATGTCAAACTCGCTAAGTATCATTACCCATTTATCAAGTCGTCCAATGATAGTTTCTTTGTTCAACAAGTATTTCAAGGGGTCAATATTAGCAATTAATTTGACAGAATGTGCCAGGATGTAGTGTCGGAGCTTTTCAAAAGAAAATACCATAGCTAGACAAGTCTTCTGAATGATGGTGTAGTTATGCTCATAGCTAGAAGAAGATGCTTTCCTGGTATTGGAGCCATTAAAACTAGCGGATTCGTTAAATATTCTTTAATTTTCTGGAAATTTTTCTCACACCCTTCATCCCATTTGAAGTTCACTCCTTTATGCAATGTCTTCGTGAAAGGTTGAGCTTTGTTCGCGAGCTGTGAGATAAACCATCTGATTGACTGGAGCTTTCCTTGTAGAGTCCTGACTTGACTAATGTTTCGAGGTGGTTGCATTTCCATGATTGATGCTACTTTCTTAGGATCAACCTCAATCCCTTTAGCTGAGACAATATACCCTAGAATCTTATTTGAGGTCACCCCAAAAGTACACTTTTTAAGATTTAGCCTGAGCTTGAATTGTTCCATTCGGTCAAGAATCTTCGCTAGATCATCAAGGTGAGTAATTAATTTTGTTGACTTTTCCAAGGTGTCATCCACATAGTCTTCCATAGTTTTGTGCATGATTTCATGGAATATGGTGGTCATGGCCCTTTGATATGTTCCCCCTGCATTCTTGAGACCGAAAGACATGACATTCCAACAGAAAGTGCCCCACACACAACTGAAAGCAGTTTTCTCTGGATCTTCAGAAGCTATCCTTATTTGGTTGTATCCCAAAAAGCCATCCATTAGGGAATACATCTCATAACCAATTGTGAGGTCCAAAATCATGTCAATTTTCGGCAATGGTAAGTGATCCTTGGGACAATCTTTGTTCAAATCTCTAAAATATGTGAATGTGTGCATAAATGTTGTCACACTTCTATGAATCATTCCATTCAAGGTTTCTCAAGAATGAGGCCTCAAATATCGATCCATAGCTCTCTAGTCATGTATGTGTAAAAATGTAAAATGAAGGACCTCAGATTGACCTAGTTGTGTCTATTGCAAATACACCATGAAATGAGAGATTCGAATGCATGAAAATGAAATCTAATCTAAAGGATAACAATGCATATTAGTCTATGAAAGGAAATATGAGTGCAAATCTAATCTATGGAAATAAACATGATTCTAATCTATATGAGGAGCCATGAATGCAAGAATAAAGAAAACAAGAAGAGAGCTTGA
>MU226171.1:1895423-1910725 GCA_018584345.1 Thuja plicata
AAAATATTCATTAGAATCTTCTTTAGAAGCCTGATTTGCATGTTGAGGAGAGGTTATTGTTTGAGAAGCATTATAAATTTTTCCTGGCTCAAATTGGGGAGCATACTTATGGATGACATCAATCTCAATATCTATTGTGGCATCAGAGAAATAATCCCACTCATATTCATTAGAGTTTGTTTCAACAAGCGATGTACATCTAGCACATGGGTAGGAGCCATAGTTTTCCCCCGGTTAGGATGTTTCTCTTCTTATTCATTTCCAGCGTTGTCCCCATAGTCATAGTAAATATGACTATGGTTAGATGTCTCTAAATATTGGGATAGTATCACAGAGACACCTACACTTTAATCAGAGGTATTATCATATTCATCCTTCTGAGCCTCATTACGGTGTATTGGGTTATGTTCCATACTTTTCTGAGTCTGGGTGAGGAGATTTGGATCTTCCTTAAGGGCATGCACTTGGTCATCTATGAAATGAGGGAGATCTAGTATGTGAGAGATGGAAACAAGCTGCCCCCAGTTTGGATGTCTATCTGCAGATTATGTTCCTTGTTCTGGATTGGACTCATCCATAGATAAGACACCTTGTTGGGCTTGATTTGTTGTCCCTTCTGTCTGTAATAGCAGAGATGTAGATTCATTTGGTTCGAAGAGAGTTTTGCAATGATCCTTGAATGATTGTAGGATTTAAGGTTCCCCTTGGTATCTAGTATCTTTAATGTGAATCAATCTTTCAAAATATAATGGGATAAGCTTTGCTTCTTCCTAACTCTCATTCTCAAATATTTATGTGTGAGGATTGGTAGGGATATTTCTAACGGGAGGGTGGGATCCTTGTTAATGGTATCCTAACCCTACCTTGTCTGTGGGACTGTAAAATTCAGCATATATAGGTTCCAACATTCCTTTACCTTTTCCTAGAGGTCCTTTCCCTTTGTAGACCATTTTATTCACAAGTTGATAATCGATCCCATATTTCTTTGGGAAAATTTCAACATGTTTGATCCTTTGGTCTTGGTCTTCATATTTATAAAGCCATGCTAGAACAACATTTTCCTCATTTTCCTATGAGAGAGAGACATGAGCCTTTACCATATTAGTCCCTTCATGTATTTCCATTCTTTTACTGATAGAGGGTTGAAATGATTAAGATGGAATCCCATAAGACCTAGGAGATCTGGGGAGGTTATTCATGGATGGTAGAGAAGTCAACCAATATTCCCACATGCTTGTATTCTTGATTTTTAGCTTTTCTTCCAATCTCTTCATGAGCCCTATCTGAGAACTTGTAGAAGTTTGTCCGTTGGATGCTTCCTTATTGTGGGGAACCATGTTATCTACTTATTTTAAAGCGTTGAAAGAGTAGATATTATTAGTTGAAATAGAGACCTTCACCCTGTTATGTGGGAACTTCACACACTGATGGTATGTAGAGGGGATGACCTACATGTTGTGAATCCATGGTTTCCCTAGTAAAATGTTATATGCCAGAGGTAAATATAATACTTGGCAAGTGAAATCTTTCTCAATTAGCCCCACTTTGATAGGAAGCACTACTAACCCTTTTGATGACCTTTCCTCCTCATCATATTCTTTTATAGTTATTTTTCTTTAAGGATTAATAGCATGTTTTGAGAAACCCAATGATGTTACAAGATTAAGCATACAAATGTTCAAACCGACACCTCCATCTATCAAAATGTGCTTGAACCTATGCTTTTGGATTAGAAATTTGATATGCAAAGGTTGATTATGGGGGTGCTTGAGTGCTTTATCATCTTCCTCTGAGAAGGATAAGTAGTGGGGAGAAGTTAGATGATTTACCATGGTTTGAAACTGATTGACGTCAAGGTCCTTGGGCACATTAGTTTCTAAAAGGGATGTCTCAAGAATCTCCTTGTGCAATGGTGATAGCTTAAGCAATACCAAAATGTAAATCTAAGCATGAGTTTGTTGTAGTTGATAGACCAAGTTGTAGTTCACACCTATGAGTGATAAAGTGGTTTTCATAGATGTCGATGGTTTGTTTGTTGGCACAATAGTTTGCTTGGATGAGGATGCTACCCCCTTAAGAGTAACCTTGGACTGATTGTGAGTGACAACATTGGTAGACTCAGCATCCTAGTCTTTTATAATGATAACATTGACTGATTTATCAACAGGTTTGAGCATGTGAATCACATTTTTAGTACTTGTGTAGGTGTTATTCACCTTAGCTCCTTGGTTTTTTGATGACTCTCTTTTTTCGTTGGAGGGCAGAGGTTGTTTGAAAGCTTTATGGTCATCATTCAATTTGTGCTCACTGACTATGATAGTCTTGTTGTCAATAAGATCTTGTATCACATGTCTTAGTTTCATATAGTCATAAGTCAAATGCCCTTTGTTCTTGTGGTACTCACAATAGTGGTTATCATTCCACCATTTGGGCTTAACTGTTGGTTCCCATGGCTTTGAGTCAGGTATTGTGATAATTTTGTGTGCAACCAATGTTTTCAATGTGTCTACAAGAGGTTCTCCAAGAGGATTGAAATTGTGCTTAGGTCTTGGCATCCATGGTGCTTTGTCCTTCTGAGTATCTTGGGTATTCTTGGTTGAATTTGTGACATTGGCATTGATCTTAGATACCTAGATGCTACTAGAGAGATTAAATATTGGTTCTTTGGGTTTGTACTCAGGTGAGTCAACTACGCCATCATTAACCACATTTTTTTATTATTCTACTATTTGTTTTGTCCTTTTCATTGTCATTTCCAGATGATTTGGTGTCTTTACACAAGCTGAGTTCACCTTTCTCCACAAGAACTTCCTCAATCCTGATGGCATGATAAATCAAGTCACTAAAGGAAGTGTACCTTTGCATCTAAGTTGCATAGTTCATTTCAAAAACCAATTTGTTAATGAAGATGTCAATTCTCAAAGTCACGTATCTGTCTCAGATATCTTGCAAACATTTTTCTCCGCCTTTGAAGAAACTTAACAAATGGTTTGTCGGTGTGTTGTTTAGTGTTGCACAAACTCAACATAGTGACAGTATGTAAGATATTGTAAGAGTAGTGTTGGATAAATGTTTTCACAAGTTCATTGAATGTATGGATACCAGGTGAGTATTTTGTAAACCATTCCAAGGCCTAGCCACTGAGGCTTCATGGGAACAATCACATCAAGTATGTCCTTTTGTGCATAAAATCCATGCTAAGAGCACATAATTCCCTCACGTGATCTTCAGGGTCACCCTCCCTATTGTATTTTTAATATTTAGGAATTTCAACCTTAGGGGGAATGGTGGCATGTGTAAATTATTGGTGAATGGGAAGGGACATTTAGATTCTAGCGAGTACTTACTAGAAGGTTTCTCTTTCACTTTCTTTAACTCCCTTAGTTTTCATCTCATATCTTGAATTTTTTGGTTGAGGATGTTGATGGGGGATACCTATTATTTTTGTATGAGTCCCTCCACATCAAATTAAGGTGGAAGTTTGACACCTGTAGATGTGAGATGCATAAATTACTTGTCCTTGTCAAGCTGCATAAGAGTGTGCATCATCTTCTGAAAATGCTTGTCTTGTTGACATCTTATAATCTCTTGTTCAGTGGGTTCTTCGATCAAGGAAGAGGCACTAGTGTGGTGACTATGTTTTTCATGTTGGGATCCCCAATCATAAGCTGACATTGTCGATGTGTTTTCTATAACTAGGATTGATTGATCAAAGACATGTATTAACTGATGTGGAATTGAGGTATCTGTTTGTGGGATTTTGTGATTTTCTCTTTTTTTCTAATAGGAAGATAGTCCTAGGAGAAGATCATCGGTATCTTTTCCCATGGAATTGAGATCATCTATTTGACTTCTCGTTTGGACCATGAAATAAAATTGTGGTTACATGTCCAAAATGACTAAGTTGATGTATCAATGTCAAAGAATTCTGAATGATCGCTTGTCAATAGCTTAAGAAGAGATAGTGAAAATATTCAATGAATGGAGTACAAGGTATCATGTTTTGAGGTCTGAATACCTGTTGGATGACACTTGTGACCAAGTTGATTTGTGATTGATTATTGATGAAGAAGCGTAGGACAAGAAAGACCATGTGAGAAACTAGGATGAGAGATGATAGTAGGCCATGTCACATGGTCAAGAACTGACAACTGTTGTGATAAGACATTGTATTGAACTTAGTGAACGAATTGCAAAGATACCAAAGATAAAGATATTTTGATTGAGATCCAATATGACAATATACTAGTTCCTATAAGACAATTTTGTAATTCTGATATGAATTACTGCCCCCAAGGAGTTTTTTGCATGTTAATTCTAAAGGCAAGAAATGATAGGATAACCCAAGGAAGTTTGCCACCCTATTTTTGGACAAAAGTTTGGACCGTGTTTACTCAAATGTTAGTTTTTAGAGATGTGATGTGTTATCAAGAGTGTTTTTATTGCTGGAAGTGTCAAGTTTCAAGTGATTCAAACACATCAAACACAAAGAGGGGATGTTTTGACAGGACTTTGTGATGGCCTCACCAATAGGGAGAGAGTTGTCATCGGATATCGGAGTACCGACCAACTTTTCCTAAAGAGGTTTACTGGAGAGCAGGCTCTCCTAACCTCCAAGCACTTGGTAGTTAGGTCAAGATAGTGTGGGGTTAACTTAGTTGGGCAGGTGACCCTTTTATTTGAGGGGATAGCTGGTTTTGACTTGTCAACCTCTGGAACTTCATTGATAATGGGTTTCCTGCAAGCATTCTTTATATTTGACAAAGAAAATATCAAAAGATGGGATTGGGTTAGTATAAATCTCTAACTACAATCATGATATACATTTCCATAACATCAGCAAAGTTATAGATGAAGATAAGTAATAGATATTGAGCATACATATGACCGTCAATCAAACATATACAAGTAGTGAGGTAATCTATTTCATCAAATCATCAAAGAACTAGAACAGAGGACATAATGAAGCATACAACATGAAAAGTGTATGTTAACTCTAGGATTAGAAACAACACAAAATGTGGTGTTGAATGGTGTTCCTCATTCTTTCATTAACTTTAAAATTAGCATAACTGGCGGTTACACTAGAAGCCCTAAGGGAGCATTAATCTACTCTGAAATTTTAAAGAAAGAGAGCTAAAATTGAAACTTGTATTACTTGTGGACAGCTAAATCATCAACTCACTGACCCTTGGAATGGCATCAAAATTATTATTTATAGACATATTATCTACTTAGGAAGCTTAACCTATGCAATCTACTTACATTATATTACAATATTTATAGCCGGTACTATGTTCGTTGTCAGTGCCATCATACTATATACAATCATTTCAGAAGTAAAGAGAGGAAAGAAGGAAAGAAGCCCCAGGAAAGAGGACATTGGAAAGAGTGTCTTTGTACTTGTAGATGTGATGGTGCGTTCTAGGTGACTTGGGCCATACACCCTCATTAATGTATCTCTGGTTCTTGGTCATCAAGTGGTACTTTGTATGGCAGATATTAAATGCTAGAATGCCTCCTTGGGGGTCGAGAGATGTCTGGTGATGAACTTTTGGGCTAATAGTGACCCATCAGGCCATAAAGTATGACCTCAGGTCTGACAAAAGATCATAGGAAGTTATCAATCAGCTCAGGGAGCTATCAAAACTTATCACCATAAAGAATACATAACTTGGGATCCGAGATTCTAAAATCTGGGAGCTTGCACTCAAAGAATAAATAATTATTACTCAGAACCCACCGCTAATGAAGGAACCACCGGTGTCCAAGAAATCTAATTGGCCTTTGCACTTTTCATATGCTTCCAAAATCTGGAGTATGCCTTATTCTTCCATAGCCTTTAGACAATCCCGATGATCAACATAACTTTTGAAGTGATCATCAACGTCTTTGACCTTCTCCTTCAACTCCGCAGCCACCTTGGCAGTGTTAGAGGACTTGAGAATCATCTGGGAGAGTTCCACCATTATAGTGTTACTAAAATCTTTGTTAGGTTGGAATTGCACCTTAGCCATTTCATCAAACTTGCTAAGTATAGAATCAAGGGGAGTATAAGTCCTAGGGTTGAGAGGGTCATCCAATTTGATTTCCTTGATAAAAGAAACATATTGGTCCAATGGGGCCCGAACTGCCTGAAGTTGTATCTACAAAACCCTTACCAGTTGCTTGTCAGTCCTAACATTGAATTCAATTATAGAGTACTGGGTCCTAAGGAACCCATATGACTCATCCCCTAGGTTTTCTATCATCACTACACTACCTTCTCTGAGATTTAGAACCTCCAATACAACATCTTTCAATTCCTCATATTTCTCAGTCTCTCCCTGCCACAGAGGAATGGTGGCCTCCAAATGTTTCACTATGTCATGTGCCTGGAAGAAGTTGGGGAGAGACTTAAACATAAAAATTATCATGGCTCCAATCTTTTGGGCCATCCTTTCATCCACTGCCAGTGCTTTTCTTTTGATAGTTCTCAGTGTGTCAACATCACCCTGAGGGAGTGGTGTTTTGGAAATTGACGGTTTGGGTGTTTCAGAGGTGAGGGGGAACACTAACTCTGTTAGGAGTCCAAAGAGATTTAGGTTGGTAAATTTCAACTCCTTCACCCTTTTAGATTATTTTTCATACCGTGCATGGATATCTTGGCTTCCCTCATTCAAGAGGTATAATTCCCCCTGTTGATTTCTTTTTCCTAGAGGCACCTCCGTGATCACATATTCTTCAACAGCAACCGTCAATTCTTCCATTGCTACTAGAGGGGTGGCTATTATCACCACCACATTACCATCTAGGGCCCTTCAAGTGGTATGAAGGGTACAAGCCTTCTTAGGATTATTTTCTACCTGGCCTTCAGCCAACATTTCAACTAGTGACAGTGGGGCCACCATCATTGTTGGGGATTTCCTTTTTTGGGACTCCACTAACCACTGTGGTATGGAGAATGGCCCACTCATTATCATCCCTGAGCTTGAGGTATCCCTAGGATTTATTTTAGGTTCTCCCCTAGACATGTTTTCTTTTGTGTTGATGGGGACTTCACCTGTATTTCCTTTCTCATTTTCTACACCACCTCCCGGGATATAATCCATTGACGTGCTAGGTGGTAGGGGTGGTAGAGGCAATTAATTCAAATCTACTTGTTGGAATATGGTCCAAAAAATTTTGGCCCCTGCATCAAGTGGTGTCAGTGAACCTCAATCACTAACTGGGATCAAAAGCACTATATCAGAGGGTATGGTTTCTCCTGAAGGTTCTTCTGCCGACAATTTCTCCCTGGTCGGAGTACTTTCTTGTTCTTCTCATATCATCCTTTCTTTGTCATCATCTTCTTACCTAAATCCAAATTTTTCTTGGGTCATTCTCTCCTTGGCCCCTACTAACTCCTCTTGTGTGGGAACCTCAATCTCTAGTTCAACCATTTCTTCCATTGTGTTATCAACCATATCCTGTAATTCCCTGAGATCACCCATCAGAAAGAAATCATCAACGTTGATCTTTGATATCTCTGGGGGACTCTCCAGATGATCTTCTTTATCAGAGGAGGAGAAGGAGAGCACTTCAACATTGGGTACATTCTATGCTCAAGACCTGTATTTCTACTTCGTGGGGGGCACTCCGCCTTCTGCTTCTTATTTCTCTTGAGTGGAAACCTAGGGTCTATGGCTGTTGTCATTTCTTTGGTCTCCCCTTCATATGATGTACTCAGCAATTTGGCTAAAGAGGGGGAATCTCTTGGCGGGGGTCAGGATCCTCCCTGAGTATCTCTAAGACTAAATTTCACTCTAGATTTTGGTGCATCTAGTTGTTTCTGGGAGTGCTCAAACTTCTCACCTAATTTCTCCATTAGGGGGGCTAAAATGAGGTTCGAGACATGAGGAGGGGTGTTGACTTTCCACTAACCTTTGGCTTTGGATTGATCAACTACCTTGGAGCCTGAAGCTTCCAAAAATTGATTGTCCAACCTTACACTCTTTGGGAAAACCTTCACAAAACACGCGTGTCTGTATTGGATCATTGTTCTCGAGATGGCCTCAATACTCAAAACTGTCGACATGTCCCAATCTACCGGAGGGAGGTCCATCTTGTCTATACATGTTTCTTTGTACTCGGGGTCCTCAAGTGACCCAGTGTCTAAAAAATTCTATGGGAACGTCTGGAGATTTAGATGTTCCATTATTCCCTTCGACATCGTGATGTACTACCGCTTCCAGATGTCAAAATCATCTTGGAAATTAGCCCAAAAATCCTCCACGTGTTTCTCGTGGAGGTTGAACCCCTGAGGCATTAGCCCTGATAGTCACCCAAGTGGATCATAATCCTTGCGAATAAATGAAAATTTATCTAATTTTGGGCTACTTAGCTCACTCTCTACTTCCCAGGCTAAGGCGAGGGAGCAGGTGTAGCTCCCACACACAAATGGAAAATAAACGGATGTGATTTTGTTGGCAGTGGTCAAAGCATGTGCCTCCATAATTTGTCTGCAAAACTCCAGCAAAATAATCTTGTCCCCACAATGTTTGGGCAACAGGAAAGGTTGCCCAAAAAATCCTTACACCCAAATATAGGTGGTTGGGAGAATTGAATGAAGTAACATCCCCATGTACTTACTAAGGCCATGGCCTATACGAAAATTATGAATCCCTGAACACTAGTGATCTCCTTAATCTTGTGGAAGATGAAGGCATCGTTAATTCTACAAAAAATAGGGGAAACTCTAGTCCCACTAAATCTGGGGGAAATATCCCCATGTGGTGGCCTGTGTAGGTCCATCCCCAAGAACACTGACTGTAGGTACTCCCTAGACTCTCGAGTTCTACTGGGAAAGTGGCCATAGGGTGTAGGAGGTCATATAGAATTTTTGTTCCACCTCAACCTTCCTCATTTGGATGTCTACATGCTTGAAGATGGTTTCAAACCAGTTGAAGTGCACCTTGTTGGTGGTTATACCATATAAATAGTAGTACATCTAAGAGGAGAATTCTCGAGCATGGGATCCCCAAAAATTGTACATAGAAATACAACTCTAGCCTAGATAGGCTCCTTGAAGTTGGAGTGAGGGATATCCATCCACATCTTCTTAAAGTCTAGGTGCAGGTTCTTTAGCCACACGATGTTCAGGTGGAGTTGGGCTAGTTCATCTGATTTCTTAAACTAGTTGAGGGAAGCATCCCTGGTGAGAGTAATAGCATCTAGAAAGTATGGGATGTGCCACCTTGTGGTGGTGGCATAATGGTCCAAAGAGATGATGGGCATCGGGTACCCAAGGGGGTTGGGAAAGACCAATGCAGCAGCTCCACTACCTAGATTGTAATATTTAGCCAAGAGAAAAATTAGCTCTTGTGCTTGCACTGAGCATGGAAAATGAGTCACTTGATTGATACCAGATGTTGTTAAGTTGACTGAGATGGATTCATTGATTCGTCACTATTGATGAATTACTTGAATAAGGCCTTGCAATTCGGCCCATGTACTGATGTCTGTGTCGGTGATCTCTTTAAGAGAAGACTCAATTCAGGACCCCAGAATTGTCCCACCTTTATTATAATTTTGGGTTAATCAGAGCTTAGCCAATACCCACTCTTCTTTGTTCTTCATACTGGTACCCATAGGGGCATTCAGGAGTTCAGGGCTCCTGAGAGGTGAAGATTCTAAAGCCATTTCTTTCTTACTTTACCATGTACCTACAAACTAGACAACCGTCAGTACATAAACATTAAAAGGATTCCACGTTCTGGGGACCTTGGGTGCAATTTAACTTTTTCTCCTGAAAAAAAAATGTTAGACATCCCAAAAAGAACCATGTGTCTGAGGATTATTTATGATGCATGTAAATTAACACATGAAACTATTCCTGCGCATGAAAGACCAGAACAATGATAAAAAAAGGTCGGACAAGGTAAACAAGTATGGATTCAACAAGACACCCAAAGGTAACTTGAAAGGATGGTAACATCAACAATAAGATAGGTGGCTTTTCAGTCGTACCCTAACACATGCATGCACACTCAGCTAAGTAATAAAATTTAATAGACAGTTGTTCTGGCACGAGTGACATGAATGCCACTTGGGAAAAATCATAAATATTCATGCGAGGGAACTAATTCTTCCATTAAGATGGAAAGGACTGGGGAAAGAGAAATATTAATGACCTACTAGTGAGTTGGATTCTACGACTGACATACCCATCACCTCAACAGCCAAATTTTCATCAACCAGAATGGTGGATGCACTTATTGGGTGGACATGGTCCTCAGACCTCATAAATAATTTGTACCAACATGTCCCTAGGAGCTATCTCCATAGGACCTAAACTAGGAATGGCTCTCAGAGATGTAACGTCTCTTCAACGCAGGAAAGTGGAACTCTACAAACTAAAAAAATAATATACAAATAGGTAAGACTTATTAACAATGTGCAAAGCACCTGGGAATTTATAGAACTTAACTCTAACCTTCAAGACACGACCAAGTATTTACAAGGAGATACCAATTCTCCAAGGACCCATATAAAAAAAATTTACAAACCACAGAGTCAGACTCAAAACAACATTTATAAAAGATTTACAACCTAGGGGACAAATGTCCCACCTTTGAGTCAGATGACTACAAAGACAAAATAGATGCACCAAGTCCAAGGAAGATGAAGTTCCAAATGGAAGACATGACCTATATGAAAAGGGTGGATGAACACTCATAAAACACAGAAAACAAGACCAAACAGAAGTCAAACAAAAGCGTAAATGAATAGACAAAAATGAAAAGGAAACATGAACAAAACAAGAGAAAACAAAACAAAAAGCAATAAACCCGCAAAAACAAAAAAAATGCAACAAAAAGAAAAAGAGCCCAAGGGCCTACCTGAAACTTGAAATAATGAAAGGGGGCACTCCAAACAACCTCACTCTATCACCTAAAGCCTCCATAAGAATTTTTGAACACACCTTTGCACTTTCCAACTCAAATGTCTCAACTCAGAAAACAAATTGCTTCTCTCTCAAGATAATTCACTAGAAGGTAATTAGTTCGTGGTAAGTGTACAAATGACAAGGTAAAATGCCTTAAATAATGCCTAGGAGAGTGAATTAGTTACCAAAATTACTTCAAGAAACAAGCTGGCCACTAGGGTCTAGACCTTGGGACACCTAGCAACCGCTCACCTTCAAGAGAAGGAGGAACAATTGTCATGTCCCAAAGATTTGAACCATTAGCTTTGGGAGCGACACTCCAGGATCTGGAGCCTAGGGAAAATGAAGGACAAAGAAAAGACAAAAGAAAGGGTGAGAGCCCGAAGAAGGAAGAGGCAAAACAATGTAGAAGCAAAGAAAAAAAGGGGGACCCAACATTTTGCATAGAAAATGTAGGGACAGGTATGCAGGGTATAACAAATGGTGACTCGTTGGGACAAATGGCTCATGCATTTGAGAACTTCTATAGATCTCGTTAAATCAATGAGGATCTTACCATCAACAGGGATGCTACGTTACAATGTGACTCTGGGGATCCAAAAAAAACTTACTGTAATCCAAATGCTGACATTTTCCCAAGTCATATGGTGTAGGCCTGAAAAGGGGGGTAGATTGTAGCCTAAGAAAGATAGAGAAGCCACACTAACATAGTAGAGACAATGCCCGATGAGAGTTATCCCATTCTCAGGTTCCAAATCTTCCATCTCCTCAATTTTTTTTTAAAGATGGGATGAGGCGGTACTTCTTTCATCGGGGTCCTTAAGATTAGCTTGTTACCATGGCAGTACTTATTTCACCTCATCATCCTTTTGATTATCGAATGAAAAAGATAGATCCGGCCCAAAATGCATTCTTAAGTTAATTTTCTAGGCACCTCTTATGGAGAGTGTGACTGATCCATCCCCTTCCGACCCTTTGTCTTTTAGTTTTGAGTTTTTTTCCTTTTCCAAAATCAGCTAGCCTTTGTTTTTCTGGGGAGAAAATATCAATACCTGGACCCAGTGAAGATTATCCGTCACCTTGAACCTCACATTAGAAGTTTCCTAAATGAGGATAATCCCAACCTTTGTCCAACACATATTTTTGGACTAGCAAAATACGCGAGGAGAATCTCTCAGCTTGCAAGTTCATTATGCGAAGCATACCAGCCTAACAGAAGATGGAAAAACACTGAGGCCTGAAAGAAAAAGAAAACAAAGAAGAAGGACTAGAAAAAAAAAAAGGAAAAATGAGGGCAAGGCCCAAAACTATTTACAAGGGAGCGCGTGCCGACCTGACACACCCAAAGTCTATTTAAAAATGATATGTACATATGATATAATATCTCTTGGAGGGAGAGAACTCATTCTTCTCCTTACTCTGTAATTCCTGCAAGGGAACCCAGGAGGACTGACTTTCAAATCTCTAAAGATGAAGTTAATTTTTTTTTTGAACTATTACAACGTGCATTACCAAAAGAGTCGATACACATATGCTCACAAAACATGAATGTATCATAACTGAATATTTCCTAGTCCTCATAGGTTCCCTAACACAACTACTCAAACAATATTGATTAATTTAATTCCACTTAAGATCTTCATAATGAATTAAAATTCTAACACATTTATAACACTTCAGAATAAATGATTACTTTCTCATGAACATGTTTCAATGATTAGTCACCATCATTTAATTCACCAACACAATCCATTCTTCATAACTAACTAATGAAATTCATAACATCTGTAAACTATCTTATAAATTTAATTTCATATAGACATTAGGGTAAAGATTATCATTCATTATTGCATACCCTACCACCTAGATGTACATTATAATAGATATACTGTAAGGCAACAACCAAAATGTTCCTAACGCATTCCTAACATTAATCATAAGTTAAATGTGAATAAATTTATTAAGTTATTATAATAGGTTATACTGAACCATAAATGTCTTATACTTATTTTCTATAAACTTCCCTTAATATTTAGCATCTCATTTATCAATTATAAAGCTATACCATGATTGCAATTCTATTATCATTAGTCATTCCCTATAGTTCTTCTTATCTAACAATAACATTTCACTTTGATATAAATACAAGTTCACTCCTTAACCAATCATTTCATGGTATTCCTTTTTAGTCTATTATATAAGAGAACTTACTTATCATATCAATATAAGCTAGGTCCTTATCCAGTAAACAAGAGAGAACCATAAAAACAACTTTCCATGCAAGAGATCACTTACTTTATTACAAGATAGCATAAGAGGGAAATAAATGACAAATTCCACATTATTTTAATTTTTTGAGACATATATAAGTAAGAGCATAACTTTTCCCTTAATTTCACCTATAAATACCCATTCCCATTACATTAATTCACCCTTCATTTACATTTCTTTACATTACCCAATAAGGGCTTTCAATAAATAAATACATCGGAATTACAATCCCCTAAAGTACATAATGCAGCAGTAGAATCTTTGACAGCTTCCAAGCATGAATCCAAAGGAAAGGTCATCCATGCAACCAAAAATAGTACCTCGATAAGATTAATGACCCAACCATGTGGAACCATGTAGTCCCACTCCCCCGTGCTAGGAGATAGAACCAAGGTTCACACAAGGACGTAGGCAATCTAAGGCTTCATAAAACAAAAACTTAAACAAATACAAGACATAACAAAATATCACTTAACTATACACAAGGGTTAGGTTTCTAGCATACCCTCTAAGTGAGTGTCATCACATATCATGTTTATTGGGATCCTCCCTAGAAACCATGTAACCCCGGTCCCCCCTTTATGAATAGGGATCCATCCTGGTAGTTACCCATGGTCCCGGTACTCCAACAGGACTATGTGGCCATTATTATGTGTCTTCCATTATCTTTTGAATCCCCACTCCCAAGTTAATTTTAAGGTTATCACATTATTAAAAATTCACCCATAGGATCTCTTGGCAACCAATTTGGGTCCCAGCACCTATGGCGAGCCACTCACCTAGGGTACCTAGTCCCCTACCCAAAACATGAAAAAATAATCGCAACACTTCAAATACATTATTTCAGAGGTTTAGGAAACTCTCCCTTGTACTCAAACCACCAAGATGAGTCCTAACCTTAACCATAAACAATAAAGAATAGTAAAAGGATGTCACATAGTCAAGACACCTTAAGTAAAACATTATGATCAAATTCAAGCAATAAAATGAACATAGAAGAAAATAATACCAAATTAAATAAACTATCAAAAGAAAGTGTTATAAAATGACATCCTAATCCTTCCAAAAATTAATAATACTTAAATAGGAATTTAACCACTACCCAAACATAAAATTTACATAGAATTAAAAAAACAAACATCAAGACATAATCACACCCAATAATAGATAGTGAAAAACACACCACTCCTATAGATTAGATACAGACACTTATTTAAAGATTGCATCATGAATGTTTTTAAACTACATTACTTGACTATAGATCTAATCAATCATATAACATTGAAAGTAATAAATACATTTTATAAATGAATTACCAGACACACTCAATAACATGGGAATTAATTTTGGTTCTAGACTCTACCTGGGCTACTCCAGAGAATTCCCTTGGTGTTTTGAGAAATTCTATAAGCCTCTAGACTTTCCAACTTCCTTCTTGTTGTCCTCCTAGATAGACCCGCGCACAGAGATCTATAACTTTCAAACCACACAATATTTCTTCAATTGCTTCAGTGAGGATTGAACCAATGTAGGTTTTTGAAACATACCCAAAAATTAACATGATCCAATGGTTGGTTAGAAAGATATGGCCTCCGCACCAGGACTGTATTTTTTTTCAATTGTTATTTCTTCATTTTCTTAGAAAAATCAAACACTTTTGTCTTCCTTAACTCTTAATGAAATAGCCTCATTTAAAATTGAAAATCATCTTCTGAGAATCACCCCCAAAAAACCAGGTCTCCTTCCAAAAATATTTCACCTTATACATATAGAAAACTATATGGTTGGAGGAGTTGCTTTACGGGAAGCAACTTCTCCAACTTCCATAGTTGGTTTCAAAATAATTAATTATTCCCATGAATGATAGGTTAAAACTTCAATTTATTTATTAACTTAATTAAGCTTATGTAGTACTCAAATATGTTGATGATAAGAAATATGATCAAATAACTCATATAGCCCATTGGTAACTAACTAGCCTTACTCATAGGAGGTTTCGGGTTCGAATCTCCTAGAAATAATAGTTTTGCCAATTAAACATAATGATATCTTATTATTTTATTTACTTTTATATCACAATACAATATTACATCATAAAACTAATACATATATATATATATATATA
>MU226171.1:1910821-2011261 GCA_018584345.1 Thuja plicata
TATATATAAAACCAAGAATCATAAACATAATTGACAATAATAAAAGAACAAGGTTAACTAACCAGAACACAAATCTCAAATCCATCAAAATAGTACAACCGAAGCCCAAATAGGGTGATTTCCTAAAAAAGGAACCTAAGTCAAAAGGGGTCTACTTGGGGAAACCTTGGTAATATCTCCACAACAACAACATTTGAGGATTTTAAAGGCACACTCAGACCTGTGTGGCCAGGTGGAGTCGATGCTTGGTACTTGCATCCTGCATCACCAAGTTGAGAAACACAAATATATACATATATGTGCAAGCAGTGACAAACAAGGAGGGGGAGTGTGACATCGTGTAGATCTCCTATGGAAGTGAGTACGAATGCCTCCCCTCATCTTATACACACACCATACAATACTCATTCTAAATTATGATTGAGTTAGTATTGTAAGCTCCACCATAATCTCAAAATGAAAATGAACTATCATCATTGATAATGTCATCATGTATATAAACCAAATATTCTAAGAATATAATTCATTCAGATCATTTGCAAATTATCATTAGGATGAACCTATTATCCAACCTATTTTGAAAGCATCTCATCATCTAATCAAATAAGAGAAAGCATAGAGTTCAAGTATCATGTCACTAGGGTATATGAACCCGTATCATAAACATAATTGACAATAATAAAAGAACAAGGTTAACTAACTAGAACAAAAATCTCAAATCCATCAAAATAGTACAACCAAAGCCCAAATAGGGTGACTTCCTATAAAAGGAACCTAAGTAAAAAGGGGTCTACTTGGGGAAACTTTGGTAATATCTCCAAGACAACAACATTCAAGGATTTTAAAGGCATGCTCAGACCTGTGTGGCCAGGTGGAGTCGATGCCTGGTACCTGCATCCTGCATCACCAAGTTGAGAAACACAAATATATACATATATGTGCAAGCAGTGACAAACAAGGAGGGGGAGTGCAACATCGTGTGGATCTCCTATGGAAGTGACTATAACGACTGCCTCCCCTCATCTTACACACACCATACAATACTCATTCTAAATCATGATTGCGTTAGTATTGTTAGCTCCACCATAATCTCAAAATAAAAATGAACTATCATCACTGATAATGTCATCATGTATATAAACCAAATATTCTAAGAATATAATTCATTCAGATAAGTTTGCAAGTTATCATTAGGATGAACCTATTATCCAACCTATTTTGAAAGCATCTCATCATCTAATCAAATAAGAGAAAGCATAGAGTTCAAGTATGATGTCACTAGGGTATATGAACCCGTAATATAAATTAATACTAATTAATTATAAAACAAGGGTCAGATTGAATCCATAATATGATCCATCAGGTGATTCAGGTTAATCCCTAATTAATAGTTATCATCACAATCATACATAAAATCATACGAGAATGTTAATTATGATTAGGTAAATCATAAAAAGAACCTAATATTTATGGTGATTTGAACAACATATATACATCATCCATAACATAGTCATACAAGTATCTTAAACAACTTAATTCATCCCAATGTACTCAAACCATCAAAAAGGAAGTTCCTCACACAACAAACATATCAAATTGTTTCATAACATGATGTTCCTAAAATATCATGAACACATAGTTGGCATCATTACTCAAAGAGAAATATACATCAAACACTTACGTGGAGATGAGATAGATTGGAATACTATCTTCAATTAGAATCATTAGTAGAGAATAAAAGTCTCAAACTTCCAACAAGCATAATCAGGTTTTGTGAGGGTTGGAGGGGCATTAGATTCTCCCCCCCTTAGATTCGACTTACTCCTGGAAGTCGGTAAGTACAAAAACATTCATCATACATAAAAAACAAATATATAACAAAATAATAGAACATTTTCAAGTAATCGAGTTATCCAAATTTTGGGGTTCTTACATTGTTTTAACTTATTTCAGATTAACATAGATCACTCATGTAAAATTTATGAAATAGACTATTATAATGCAAGAACTTTATACAGACAAGACACATAGAATTAGAACGTATTTTTTATTTGAAACCAATTTGTAACTCCTAATAGTTCCTTCTATACATTCCTAGTAAGACTAATATTAGGTATAAAGGGAAAAAAGTATGGTTTATATATTGATATTATTACTTTTCTTCAAAATCAAAGTTCTTATTTATTGTAACTAAAATAAGGGTCAAGAATTATTGATAACCTCTCAAAACCTAACAGGATATAAAATATGAGTCACAAAAGTATTACATTTGTTAGTATGATAGAATATCACTTTAAACCTTAGGAGTAATTATAATTGTGAAGCATCTTTGAAGTTCCTATGCAATTTTCAAATAGGGACCCTTAAATAGAAAACCAATACAAGATGGCATAAAACATTTATATGAGAAATAAACTTATTGCATCCAACCAAGCATTATTCAGCTTATAATTTACCTTAACACCTAGTTCTATAGGCAACTCTTAGAAAACACAAAACAGTTCCTTATTATATAGCGGCTATTAATTCCCTATCCTCAAGTGTCTCAAATATACCCCAGAAAAATATTATAAATTGCACACATAATGACACTTTTACAAGAATAAAATCAAAGACATCTATTATAGAAGACGTAATCATTAGATTACCCTATCTATACGCCTAGACAAATTCTGACAGTTTAGCAAATTATTGAATCGTTAATTTAGGATACCATCCCCTGCAGACTATATGTCAGGCACTATTACAACACACCTACTTCCTATCAAATTAAATAGTAAGATGATGAGTCTATATAAACTTTTAGTTTAGAACTATTCATAGAGCCATTAACAGGAGGAAAAACACATCGCCACTACCCAAATACCACTTATTATGCTACCAATAGATTAATAAGCTTTGCCTTTTCTTTCCTTAATAAAATTTAGGAGTACCCAATCATACCATTAACCTAATATGAATTTATTAATAAAGATAACAACATATGATTAATTTCTTTTAACAATATAAAGGTTCATATCCATATAGATAGCCATGCAATCCTCCCACTTACATTCTATAACTCAATAACCTTAAACTATGGATATCCAACTAGAAATATTACCATTAAAATGATGCTTATCATGCATATTTAAGCTAAATTCATCTGCATAATTCTTATTGATGGTTTCATCTATTCACTAGGCATCTAGAAAATACACTTTTAAAGTGTAGATTTTACTTCAAAATTTAAGATAGAGAATCAAATACCAACTCCAAGAGAAAATACTTGGATGTTAGTGCATTCTTGATTAATTTTGAATCTATTAACATGGAATGCAGAAATGATATAACTTTTTCAAAAGAGGAATAAAATACTTCTTCCTTTAACCCAAACATGAATGATAAAATCTTGGGGACATAAATACTTTACCCAAGGGTTTTCTAACTAGACACATATAAATATTACTAAAGGTATTAATTTAATATATATTTTTTTCTAAGCAAACTTTAGTCCTTCAAATCTTATTCTAAAAAATTGAAATAGAGAGGGATATATATATATATATATATATATATATATATATATATATATTTCAATTCCCTACTTCGAGAAGGGTAGAGAAGAGAGAGAGGTATTTCATATCAAACAAATCATAACAATTACTTGATTTTCTAAGCTCATCACAACATTTAAATATATTTATCGATGCGTACATTATAAGTTCTCCTTCTACTAGTCATGGAAGTATAATAAGTAATAGAAAGGAAGAGACAACATGCATTAAAATTTTAACCTCAACATGACATCAAACATTCAACATTTACATACGTACGAACCAACACAATATAATTTTTTAATCCAGAAACAAAATATTACTATTTTGAGTGCTGCCTTAATCACTTCTTAATTCATGTAAATAATTCAATTCTTCAATCCAAATGAACTCTTGTCTCTTTCACAATCACTAGGCATATTGTTGATAGTTACTTTAAATATTACATATATAAACTTTAATTAGTATAATTTATACAGGAAATAACAGAATGGGGAGTCATCCAAGGAAAGCAGTATGTATAGTCCTTAAAATTTCTCAAATAAATCAATTTAACAATAACTCAAAAGACATGTCATGACATTAAAGAGATGAATTGGCATATACGAACGATCAAAATAATCATTTTCTTCCAAACACTCTAGGTTTTAAACAATATAAGTGAAAGGTATAGATTCCCTAGTGAGTAATTTTCACCTAAGCCAAACATTTGTTTGAACACATTATTGACCAAAAAAAAATCTTCAAAATTTTTAAATTTCTAAGATAATTCAATATTAGTACTATCTAAGTATTTTTCCAAAACACTTTATAACAGACACACTGAAAGATGCAATTTTCATAGCTAAAATTCAATTTTTCAAGAATGATGCTAGGATGAGTAAGAAATACAATAAAAGATCTTAAAGGGTAAACATAAGTGAGTTGTGAGTCCCAGAGTTCCCAATGTGGAAACCTAGGGATCTGATACCAGATGTAACGCCCTGCCAGGGAACCCAGGAGGACTAACCATCAAATCTCTAAAGATGAAGTCAATAGTTTTTTTTGAACTATTACAACGTGCATTACCAAAAGAGTCAATACACATATGCCAACAATGTAGGATTTGAGAAACATGCAAATCCACAGAACTCGAATACACCTGCATGCAAATGACCTGATACAAAGATGAAGCACAAAGATGAAAAAGCAGAACTTGGAGATGCTCAGAGATTAACACTTTGGTCCACCATCTCCATTGTCGGAGCTAAGCTCTACTCTTTCGAGAGAGCATCATGTGGTGCAGTCAGGTCGCTTGAACCTCTGTGTTGTTCCTTAGACCAGTGTTGTGACTGCCACACCACATCCTGAGGAGTACTTTTCTCTTCAGTCGGATTCTTCTTCAACACTGCTTGACCCTCCAGCTCCATTCATCGAGCCATCAGGTGCAGTTGTTGAGGATTCTTCAGAGGACACTCATCTCCTCTCTCATGACAATGTCAGCACACCTATCATACCACTTGCTTTGGGGATTCCCTTTCAGGATCCTCATGTCTTCTCTTTTGAGCATCAGCTCAGCCTTCCAGTGACACCTCATCTTTCGAGGTTACCTCTTCAGCACCCAGTGACTCTCACTCCTCTGCATTGGAGTTACAGTGGCTTGTTCTTTGCTCCAGGGGTTCTTTCATTCTGGGGGGCTTTGGAGCCTTGACCCTCTCTCATGGGGGGGGTTAGCAGCACGCATTGTACTTCTGGCTTTGAGAGAGTCTCTTGAAGTCATTCTTTCTGTCTTTGCTTACTTTTATATCTCTTTTTGGGGTAGGGTTTTTCCCACTGGGTTTTCTCTATTTCCCCGGTTCACAGAGATTTCTTTGTTGTTGGGTACCTGATCAGGCCTTGTTGTTGGGACCCTTTTCCTGCTTTCTTAGCTGTGCTAGGTTAGCCTACCTCCTGAGCTTCGCTTAAGGGGGGGTGTTAGAGTAATCTGATTACTCTTTTTTTCTTAAGCTATCTCTTAGGTGCATATAATTAATACTTTATATTAATTATATTGCGCAACCTAGCCTTTATGTTTTAGGGTTTGTTCACCTTTAAAGGTTGAACTTTGTAATGCTTTTTTCATTCACTTTGGAAATAATAATTTTCTCTCACTCCGCTGAGATTTTCCAAACCCTAGCTTCTCTCTCTCTCATAGGTTTCTCTTTCAGCTTCAGGTATTGTGCATGCAGGTGTTCTTGGCGGTCTGTGGATTTGCATGTTTGCAAAATCCTACAAACAAAACATGAATGTATCATAACATAAGATTTCCTAGTCCTCATAGGTTCCCTAACACAACTACTCAAACAATATTGATTAATTTAATTCTATTTAAGATCTTCATAATGAATTAAAATTCTAACATAATTATAACACTTCAGAATAAATGATTACTTTCTCATGAACATGTTTCAATGATTAGTCACCGTCATTTAATTCACCAACACAATCCATTCTTCATAACTAACTAATGAAATTCATAACATCTGTAAATTTTCTTATAAATTTAGTTTCATATAGACATTAGGGTAAAGATTATCATTCATTATTGCATACCCTACCACCTAGATGTACATTATAATAGATATACTGTAAGGTGACAACCAAAATGTTCCTAACTCATTCTTAACATTAATCATAAGTTAATATGTGAATCAATTTATTAAGTTACTATCATAGGTTATACTGAACCAGAAATGTCTTGTACTTATTTTCTATAAACTTCCCTTAATATTTAGCATCTCATTTATCAATTATAAAGCTATACCATGATTGCAAACCTATTATAATTAATCATTCCCTATAGTTCTTCTTATCTAAAAATAACATTTCACTTTGATATAAACACAAGTTCACTCCTTAACCAATCATTTCATGTTATTCCATTTTAGTCTATTATATAATAGAACTTACTTATCATATCAATATAAGCTAGGTCCTTATCTAGTAAACAAGAGAGAACCATAAAAATAACTTTTCATGCAAGAGATCACTTACTTTGTTACAAGATAGCATAAGAGGGAAATAAATGACAAATTCCACATTATTTTAATTTTTTAAGACATTTACAAGTAAGAGCATAAATTTTCCCTTCATTTCACCTATAAATACCCTTTACCATTACATTAATTCACCTTTCATTTACATTTCTTTACATTACCCAATAAGGGCTTTCAATAAATAAATACATCAGAATTAAAATCCCCTAAAGTACTTGATGCAGCAGTAGAATCTTTGACAGCTTCCAAGCATGAATCCAAAGGAAAGGTCATCCATGCAACCACAAAAATTACCTCGTTAAGATTAACCACCCAACCACGTGGAACCATGTAGTTCCACTCCCCCATTCTATTAGATAGAACCAAGGTTCACACAAGGCCCTAAGCAATCTAAGGCTTCACAAAACAATAACTTAAACAAATACAAGACATAAAAAAATATCACTTAACTATACACAAGAGTTAGGTTTCTAGCATACCCTCTAAGTGAGTGTCATCACATATCATGTTTATTGGGATCCTCCCTGGCAACCATGTAACCCCGGTCCCCCCCTTTATTGATCCAGGTGAATCCAGAAGGCCAAAATTTTTACAGTCTCAAAATCTCTCAAATTTAGCATCACTGCAAAGAGCATAGACAACTGAACCTGGCACAACTTGAACGGGCTCAAAAGGAGCTCGTATGCAAAATTTATGTGCGGTCAAAGTTTTGGTCAACAGGCAAATCATAGGGCTAGAAAAGGTGAAAAATGGATTATCTCAAATCCAAGATAAAATGTCACCAAGTCATAGTACTCGTCAAGATGATTCTAGTGTTGTTTATTTTGCGCAAAATGGAGTCTGTATGCAAAAGTTATGACCGGTCAAAGTTACCCAAGAAAAGAGTTGACCAGATGACCTCAGCATGACATCAACAGCCTAGTCAGCAACTTCATCTAATTCCATTGTGACACGTGGTAGTCAAACTAGTGATGTGCCAGTCAAAAAGGTTGACACATAGCGATTGATGATTACGTGGCATCTAAGTTTCATTGAATAAGACCAATTGGTTAGTGACACGTGTCAGAAAGTGGGCAAATAATCTCGTGCCACGTGCAACCCAGTTGGCGATATGTATTGGTTTGGGTTTTTTGAAAAAAATTTATGAGTCTCGAACTCATAACCTCTCACTTCTTAAATTTCGTCTCTGCCACTACACCATTCGCAATTAATGAGATATGATTCCAGAAATGTTTTTTTTTATTGTCTTAAAATCGCATGGTCATGTCTTAAAATGTGGGTTGTGAGGTTTGAACTCCTAACAACTTCCATCCTGCTGGCAGTATGTTTTATTTAAACAGGTTTTATCTGCCAGTTTTATTTAAAACAAAGATTATTGTTTAAACTAACCCCTATTTGTGAAATGGGGATAAATTTTGAATTGGTAAAGGCTATAAACGCCATGTAATGGGAGATTTGGGAGGATTTTGGTAAATATTATGGTTAAGACCGTAATAAGTAAAAATGATGTATAAAAGGGGGATTATTTTTCTTAGTAGGGACAGGGAATTAGTCTTGGAGAATTTTGGTGAAAGAATTATTGTAATTTCTGGAGAGAAAATTATTGAGAGATTAAGTGAGAATTCTTGTGAGAGAACTTACAAGGTGTTTTCTACACCAAGAATTGTAAGAAAAGAGACGGTGAAGGCTTGGAGCTTGAAATTTGTAACAAGGCAATTTTGCTTGGCAAATTTAATAAAGCGGTCCCCAGATTGAGAAGCAGACTCAGAGACGTAGTCCTTAAGGATGAACTCCGTTATCAAGTGTTTGCATCTTCTCTTCTATCTCTCTCATTTCTCTTTATGTTCTGTCATTTTCTTACATTTAATGTTCTCTTTTATGTAATTAAACACATAGTTGATTTAAAGTGTTTAAAGCATAACTATTTCTTGTAATTTCAACGTTTAAAACACATAGCCACACAATTACTGCCTGGATCAGGGAATTAAATATGTACTTTGGATTAAGTTATAAACTTGTAAATCCTAGTTTACAGATCATTTATGAATAGGGATCCATCCTGGTAGTTACCCATGGTCCCGGTACTCCAACAGGACTATGTGGGCATTATTATGTGTCTTCCATTATCTTTTGAATCCCCACTCCCAAGTTAATTTTAAGGTTATCACTTTATTACAAACTCACCCATAGGATCTCTTGGCAACCACTTTGGGTCCCAACACCTATGGTGAGCCACTCACCTAGTGTACCTAGTCCCCTACCGAAAACATGACAAAAGAATTGCAACATTTCAAATGCTTTATTTCACAGGTTTAGGAAACTCTACTATGTACTCAGACCACCAAGATGAGTCCTAACCTTTACCGTAAACAATATAAGAATAGTAAAAGGATGTCACATACTCAAGACACCTTAAGTTAAATGTTATGATCAAATTCAACCAATAAAATGAACATAGAAGAAAATAATCCCAAATTAAATAAACTATCAAAAGAAAGTGTGATAAAATGACATCCTAATCCTTCCAAAAATCAATAATACTTAAATAGGAATTTAACCATTACCCAAACATAAAATTCACATAGAATAAAAAAACACACATCAAGACATAATCACACCCAATAATAGATAGTAAAAAACTCACCACTACTATAGATTAGATACAGACACTTATTTACAGATTGCATCATGAATGTTTTTAAACTACATTATTTGACTATAGATCTAATCAATCATATAACACTATTAGTAATAAATACATTTTATAAATGAATTACCAGACACACTCAAGAACATGGGAATTAATTCTAGTTCTAGAATCTACCTGGGCTACTCCAGAGAATTCCTTTGGTGTTTTGAGCAATTCCATAAGCCTCCAGACTTTCCAACTTCCTTCTTACTGTCCTCCTGGATAGACCCGCGCACATAGATCTATAACTTTTGAACCACATAATATTTATTCTATCTCTCCTATGAGAATTGTCACAATTTATCGTTTTCCAACATATCAAAAAATTAGCATGATCTAATGGTTGGTTAGAAAGATATGGCCTCCGCACCAGGACTGTATTTTGTTTTCAACTGTTATTTCTCCATTTTCTCAGAAAAATCAAACCGTTTTGTCTTCCTTAACTCTTGATGAAATAGCCTCATTTAAAATTGAAAATCCTCTTCTGAGAATCACCCCCAAAAAACCAGGTCTCCTTCCAAAAATATTTCACCTTATACATATAGAAAACTATATGGTTGGAGGAGTTGCTTTACGGGAAGCAACTTCTCCAACTTCTGTAGTTGGTTTCAAAATAATTAATTATTCCCATGAATGATAGGTTAAAACTTCAATTTATTTATTAACTTAATTAAGCTTATGTAGTACTCAAATATATTGATGATAAGAAATATAATCAAATAACTCATATAGCCCATTGGTAACTAACTAGCCTTACTCATAGGAGGTTTCGGGTTTGAATTTCCTAGAAAAGATAGTTTTGCCAATTAAATATAATGATATCTTATTATTTTATTTACTTTTATATCACAATACAATATTACATCATAGAACTAATACATATATTCATTTCTTTATATATACATAAATATATTTATATATATACATAGGCATATATGTGAGCACCCATATATACATACATATACATATATTTAGTCACGCCAAAACTTATTTATACACATAATATATATATATATATATATGGAGAATCATAAACATAATTGACAATATAAATAAAAGAACAAGTTCAACTAACCATAACACAAATCTCAAAACTATTGAAATAGTACAACCGAAGCCCAAATAGGGTGACTTCCTATAAAAGGAACCTAAGTAAAAAGGGGTCTACTTGGGGAAACTTTGGTAATATCTCCAAGACAACAACATTCAAGGATTTTAAAGGCATGCTCAGACCTGTGTGGCCAGGTGGAGTCGATGCTTGGTACCTGCATCTTGCATCACCAAGTTGAGAAACACAAATATATACATATATGTGCAAGTAGTGACAAACAAGGAGGGGGAATGTGACATTGTGTGGATCTCCTGTGGAAGTGACTACAACTGCCTCCCCTCATCCCACACACACACCATACAATACTCATTCTAAATCATGATTGAGTTAGTACTGTTAGCTCCACCATAATCTCAAAATAAAAATAAACTATCATCATTGATAATGTCATCATGTATATAAACCAAATATTCTAAGAATATAATTCATTCAGATCATTTGCAAATTATCATTAGGATGAACCTATTATCAAACCTATTTTGAAAGCATCTCATCATCTAAACAAATAAGAGAAAGCATAGAGTTCAAGTATGATGTCACTAGGGTATATGAACCCGTAATACTAACTAATTATAAAAAAGGGTAAGATTAAATCGATAATATGATCCATCAAGTGATTTGGGTTAATCCCTAATTAATAGTTATCATCACAATCATACATAAAATCATACGAGAATGTTAATTATGATTAGGTAAATCATAAAAAGAACCTAATATTTATGGCGATTTGAACAACATATATACACCATCCATAACATAGTCATAAAAGTATCTTAACCAACTTAATTCATCCCAGTGTACTCAAACCATCAAAAAGGAAGTTCCTCACACAAAAAACATATCAAATTGTTTCATAACACGATGTTCCTAAAATATCATGAACACATAGTTGGCATCACTACTCAAAGAGAAATATGCATCAAACACTTATGTGGAGATGAGATATATTGGAATACTATCTTCAATCAGAATCATTAGTAGAGAATAAAAGTCTCAAAATTCCAACAAGCATAATCAGGTTTTGTGAGGGTTGGAGGGGCATTACATACTCAAAGTAATGTTTGAGGAACTGTCCATTGACGGGCAACGGGAAAGCTTACCTAGTTAAATAATTGAGGCAATATGTGTTAGCTCCATAGATTTTAGATATTTGATACGGTGCAAGCCATAGTCTCTGAAACTTAGTATGTGTGCCCTTCTTTTCCCAGGATTTGTCCCATAAGAGAACCAAGTCTAAAGTTTGAAAAGCCTTGTATTGGGCTCTTTTGTCAAACCAACATTTGACCATATTTTGGTGTTTGGAAAAGTGTTCCAATGCACTATCTGTCTATTCTTCTAGTCGCAAAAGGTTGAGGAGGAAAACCTCCACTAAGTTATCTTGAGCTTGAAACTCCTGCATAAATTGTAAGATTGGGATCTGCAGGTTTACCGAGAAAACTAGATTTTGGCCATTAACCAAATGAAATGGGGAAGTCCTGAGAGTGGCCTTAATTCAAATACGATCAACCTATTATGCCCTACATACCCATCCCTACATTTTGTATGCAAAATTTTGTGTCCCCCCTTTTTTTTCTTTCGTTCTCCCTTGGTTTCTTTTTGTTTTCTTTTTTTTTCTTTGGCCTTTGCCTCCACGGGGTCGGTGTTGTGTTCCCTTTTGGTTTTCCTTGCTCTAGGGCCCAGTCCTAGAGTGTTTGTCTTCTTTGTTCCAGCCGAATTCTAGACTTTGGGATTCTCTGTCACCATTTCCTCTTTTGCTAGAGGGTGTGGTTGCATGGAATCCCCAGGCCCACAGTCCAGAGGTTTGCCTTTTCTCAAGATTTGTGGAAGGAGAGCGGGATATGTTTTTACCCTAAGGGTATAAATAGGTTTTACCACTCATTATTACATTTATCGCTGACAAATTACCCACAACAATTAAAGGTGATTAAAGTAATTCAACAACAATTAAGTGCAAATTTCTCTCAGTGCTTGACAGTGCATAAATGATGATTATTGATTGTGCGTTCATAGTCATTCGAGGCTGGTCAATTGCAGAGTGCCTCCCATGCTTGTTCTCCCACACTTCTCGTGTGTTAAGGTAGGCCCTTCTGGTTCTTCCCTCGTGCTTTCTGGTTTTGCTTTGTTTGTGTTTGGGCTTGTTTTTTCTTTCAGTTTTGTCCTCGTTTCCATTTTTTGTTTTTTGTTTCTGGTTTTTTTCATTCTGGTCTTGTTGTCACCTCTCGTTGGTGGGACAGCTCTGCCAGAGGGTTGTCTTCCCTCTGTGTAGATGTAATCTAGTGTACCACTTGTATAAACCCTGTAAATCTTGTAATTATCTGTAAATGGTTGTGTATAGGTTTATTTTTTGGTCGGCCTGTGAGTTGTACTTTGACCCTCATTTTGCTTCGGCCCTCTATGTTATTTTTGTACATTCTTGTATATCCTTCCATCTTGTTTGGTGGCGAGATCAGTGCACTCCACATGGGAAAACCCAAATTTGGAGCTTTCCCACAAGATGACCGCCTAGTCCAAACTTGGCACCTTGCCTGTTTGAGCCATGGTGGTTTTCTCTCTCCTCCGTTAGCTCAGTCTTGATGGCGGGTTTTATTCCCCCACATGTGAGCATTCAAAACTGACCCAAATGGCATTCATTCTCTCATGTGTTCACAGATAGCTGTCGACATTAATATTATTACTCCCTTTATTACATGACCATGTGACGCTCCCATGTCACCCTAGTACGACTAATTTTTGGTCATGTCAATAAAGGTTAGTTTTCCAGACTCTGGGTCCTAAGTTCCCCTTTGGTCTTCATTTAATTTCATCGCATGAGCCAGAATCCCTGAAAGCCCGGGCATAGATCAAATTCTTAAGTCATTTCATTATATATATCTTTTCAGGGTTTGATGTAAACTATCACCATTTTTAGTACAGATGCGAAGTGGTGGTGAAATCTTTGGGATCCAGAATTTTATTACATTACCTATGTTGACGGTCATCTAGTTTTGCAAGTTGCCAAAAGTCACTTATCAATCATGCCTGAAGCATCAGCATCTTCCCCACCCGGGAGCCCAGAACTCCCCACTGCTGCTTCAACCAGGGCAGCTGTAAGGACAAAGGTCGAGAAGGCCTTAGAAAAACTCCCACTGTCAATGAAATATCTGAAGGGAGAAGCTATTCTACGATTGAAGGTTGATTCCAAGCTTCAATTGGTTACCAACACAAGTGTTAGAGCATGGGCAGAAATATAGGCCCTGGTAAAAATAATGTTCATATAGTGCAAGGCCAGAGATCTAATGGCACTCAATGTGGCCACCTCTGGAATCCTTAAGGCCGCCTGCTTCCCCTTCTTAGTGCAGGCTCTGGAGCTCATCCTCAGACTGGCAGAACATTACAACATAGTCATCTAGGTTTTCATGCTTGCAGCTCATATTTAGTCAGGTTATCCAACGCCCAAGGTGTCTCTGGATGCTACAACATTATCTTTGGGGCTAGGGATCCCCCAGTTTGCCAATGTTGTAGTTATAACCCAGACCTTGGTACTAAATGAATTTGAGAAGCTCCCTCAAGCAGCCCGACAATACCTCAACACCAACTAGCTTAAGACTCCCAGAAAGGATTACAAAAAGATGAAGTTGGAGATCCCCCAGAAAGAATTCAAAGAGAGTATACAAATGGTGATCACTGCATTGTGCAATCTTTTGAGAGCCCCATTCTTGGGAATTATCAGCATGGATGTATTACTTCTTGTTTGGCATCGCCTCTGGTATTCATACTTTCGATTGGGCAACAATCATCACCAATCATGTGGATGCCCAACTCGTCAAGGTCACCCCATCTTTAAAATTTTACATGACTTCTTATGTCTTGTGGGCACGGGCACAACAATGCCCCATCACCAGGGGATTACTCACTATCGGTGAGCTCGAGACTGGCAAAGGCTAGAACACTCTGTGGGACTATTTTCCACAGATACAATGGGAGGCCTTTTTCCCCAATTTTTATATCGTAAATGATGCTTTCATTTACTATAATATTATTACACCCACTCGGGATGCTGGATATTGGCTTTCAAAAGAAGCAATGACATTGGTCAGCAATTATGGCCACTATTATATTCAGTTCAAGAAAAACTCCTATATTTGGGTGATCGATTTCTCTGGGTAACTCTACCTATTACCCAAACATTGTGGGGATAGGATAATTCTTTTGGAATACTGCATACATATTCTAGAGCTGCATGCCTTCTTTGCATATAAGAAGGTCACTAACATTTCTCTCCCAATAACCTGTAGGAACTATACTTGCAGCCTCATAGCGGAAAAAGAGGCCGACGATAAACTAAAGTGTTTGGGGCTGACAAAGTTTTACTTGGACCAAAAATATTTTAATCCACTAGATAAGATAGCATCAACACTGCCCTGGGTAGTGGACCCCCACAAGGCTCACATTGAATATTTTTTGGCAGACTACCAGGATGACTTTGAAGTTCGAAACAAACATTTCGTCAAGATGACGCAAGGCATGATGAAGCATCTGAAGCTTCAAAATTTTCCTAAGGAATTTTCAGACACCGGGTCCACAGAAGACCCACAGTACAAGGCATAGGGAGTAGACAAAATGGCTCTCCCTCTAGTGGACTGGGACACCCAGAAGGCCAAAAATTTCAAGACATCACCCACAATGTAATTGAATGCAATCATGCGTATTTTTAGAAGGTGTGTCCAAAAAGTACACGAAGAGTTGGCCCATATTTGTAGGGATCCACTTTTCGGGTTGGAACCTCTGCATAGGGAAAAGATAGAGGAAAGAGAAAATTTGGGACCCCACCCTAGGTCCCATCCACAGTTCCTATCCAAGAACAATTGCAGCTTCAACTAGCAGCGTCCCACCGGATGAAGGAGGCTATAAGCACCTGGTTGGGAATCTCGGTTATTACAGTGGAACATGCTCTCCCTTCTAGCTCCCCTTCACTTGAAAAACTAATGGTCCGGGTAACAGGGATAGGAGCAGGGGAGGAGTGTCCAGCTATTTTGGATATCGAGCCCCCATTGGTGACAAGGAGGAAGAAGAATAAAAATGTTCCTCAACCAAAGGTGGAGGTAGACCTTGGGATGCCCAACATCCTAGACATTCAGGTAATCTCCTCAGACTCCCCTGAGCCAAAAAACCAACCAGAGAATCCCTCGAAGACCTCCCCTCCGTATGATGACTTTGACGATTTATTTTGGATGGATGAACTTGTTGGAAGTACAATAATGGGGAAAGCAAGATACTGAGAGGCGAGGGGAATTAGATCTTAAAACTTAACCACTTAAAAAAAATTGATCCACATTCATACATATATGAATTTAACCTAACATCAAATAGAATCAACAACATGAAATGTATAGCTAATAACACAAAATTTTGGTAACCCAGAAACCCAAATAGGTAAAAATGGGGTGGGGATGACACCCACAAAATCTTCACTATTGCAGCAATAAAGTGTGCCTGTTAGGGCTACAAGAGTTTGATTGCAACATGTAATCTACCTAGTTAAAGGTCTGTTTGGTTAAGAACTAAAGATCATTACAATCTACCTTGTTAAAGGATTTCAACTTATAGTAAAGTAAGCACTCGGCTAAGAGATTTAAAATGGTATGCTAGAACCACTCTGTTAAGAGATTTCACCTAATACACCTATTAGAATGTTTCAAGTAGTGATCCTTCGTTATGCACTCAGATGCTAATGACAGATCTTCTCTTTCCAATACCTTCTATGATCTCACAATCTGATATGTCTTTACTTTGTTTTTCACTCCTCTGTCATTCTGCTTGATCTAGGCTTCTTCTCAAAATGACTTACTATTCTTCTCTCAAGAAAAACAACCCTTCTCTTACAAATTGTATATCTCTCACACTTGTTTTCTAGGGTTAAAAGCAATCTTATATGCCTTTTTGGATCTGGCAGCGAGATCTAGATCAACGATCAAGATCTATCATTTATGCTTCCAATGCATTCTGATTTCCTGATTGGCTCCATGCCATGCATAGTATAAAAAAATTAAATGTGTAATTAACTCAATAGACAAATATTAAATGATTACAAATGTTGGCCTAAATCTCATACAAGTCGGCCTAAATATTTTACATCAAAGTTTGAATCAATCTTGACATGTATGCAAAAATTGTTCTTCTCGGCACTTAACATCTTTGTAGCTCAGCACTTTATATTCTACTCGGCTCAACATGATGTAACTTGGCAACCTAAAACTTACTCAGCAATGTTACTCGGCCTTGAATGTTTAGCTCGGCCACAGTGATAACCAACTAAAACTGCCTAAGTAATTGACTAAGTGTAGGTCACTAATCATCAACAAAACTTAGGGATTAACAATCTCCCCCTTTGATATTAGTGGAAAAAACACACCTATAATTTTTATTCATTCCATCAAAAATGTTCCCTAAGTACACAATGTACTCCCCCTAGGAATGTACATCATACTAAATACAAAAATTTACAAAGTATACATGCCTCCAATAATTTTTTTTTACAATGATACCTTGTATTGATCTCCTTATGTTGTACCCTTGTCAGTCCTGTCAGATTCCCCCTTTTTTTTGTCACTGATTGTAGGTGGGGTCAAGTTATACTTGTCCAAAAACTATTTATGAAGTTGTAAGGTGGATGCAAATGCAATGTTCCAACTGTCCTTAACAAACTTCATAACCTCTATTTTGACTTCTAGCTCAGCAGGTAGACTTACTAAAATTTTTGTAGTGGAGAGATGAGAATCTCTCTTAACCAATTCATTTACAGATGAAAGTTCTTTCTGAATGACTTCCAAATGAGGTATCAGGCTTGTCTGAATAGTAATCAATTTGGTCCTAATCCAACCATCTTTAGCCATGAGCTCTATTATCCTCCTTTGTGCATAAGTCAATCTGTTAAAATGTAAGGAGCTAGGGCTAGCATCCATACTCAGTGAGCTTCCAATTGACTTTAAGTCTAATTGCAATTTCTCTAAGGCCTATAGATTATCCTTTGTGAAGAATTCAACATCACATAACTTTTTATACAAAGAATAAACATTTCTTGCAACTTCCTCCAAAATTTCTACAAGAGAAGAAAGTTCAACCCGCTTTACCACAATCTCTCCTGAGTTTTTTGCTAGTACTTTGTTATTGAATTTCCTCTTGGATCATTGCAATAGCTTTTCATTGGCTTCAATGTTGTCATCATTTACCTTTTGCACAATATGAACTAATTGTTCAAGAATAGGAGCTTGAGGGTTTTCATCTTCCATGTCAAAAGCTTTTACAAATATGTCTTTGATGTCATGTAACACTTACTTTTGCTTCTTCTCTCTTTTCATTTCCTCTTGTCTTTTCTTTCTCTTTAGTAGCTCTTGAAGAGTCTCAATCTGTTCATAAGACAAAACATTGGGATCCCATGGTGGAATCATAATAACTTCATCTAATGTGACATCAAGAATCAGAGACTTCTTCCTCATAAATTTCCTCCTCTTAAATTTAGGTGAGCTACTGCTCGGCTTCATTTCTACTATACCTTTTCCAGTTTCAGTAGTAGTCACCATTGCACCTTTCAGTTCAGTCAAAATTGCCTGTTGATCAGGCGTGCCTCCTGCTTTAAGTGCAGTGGGAGTTGATGATGCAGAGTGTGGTAGATCAACCAACACTTGCACTACCTCTTGTTCTTTAGGCTCATTGTTAGTATCCCTTATCTCCTCACTACTATCTAGAACTAATTTCACAACCTCTAAAATAGGTGAATGTTGTGTAATTACCTCTTGTTCATTTGTTTTCTCCTTTTCTGCTTCTTTTTGAGCATTTTTATCCTTAGGTTCCTTTTGAGTTCTCTCTTCATCTTCCTCTATACTCTTCTCTCCTTCAGCCTTATTTGCCTTAATAGGTGATTCTATAGTTGAGTCTCTCGGCTCATCCTGACCCTCGACATCCAAATTGCTAGAGTCATCAATTTTCACATCAATTGGACTGTCAATTGTCATATCAGTAGTGTTAGCTGTCTTTGTTTGTTCTTGTGCTTCTTCTCTAGTCTTGTCAGACTTACTAGTAATTTGAACTATTGATTTCTGTGGTGCAGGGGTGGTTTCAATTTCTTTATCCTTTGGCTCAGATGTTCCTTCATCAATCTTTTTCTCTTTTGGAGCAATCAATCCAAAGATTTCCTTCCAAATCCTAGTTCTCTATTGTACTATACCTTCAATATCATTTTTCAAAATAGCATAACCTCTTTGTTTAGGTATGAATTTATGCTTATATTCTTCAACAAATTTTTCTCTCTGTTTCTTAGTCATCTCAGGAATGACTTGAGCTAATGTGCCTTCTCTTATATGTCTCTCAGTTTTGAGTGCAAATTCCCATTTTCCAGATAGAAACTCATATAACTCACTCGACACATTATTTCATATCTCTATAGGAGTTAACTTGAAATTACACATCATATCTAGAAGAGCTTTCTGAACTTTATTTTTATCTTCTACCTTCAATTTTTCATACTTGATAAACTTAAAACTAGATAACCCTGTAGAATTTCTCAAATTCTCACATACCTCATTAATATATGTGGGTCTCTTGAATGATGTTGTTGGTATGTTGCTGGGCTCATCAATTTCAGTCTTATCTTCATCACTTTTTTGATCCAAATGCAGTTTCCTTCTTGGTCTCTTAACTTGTAGGCTCAGCACATCCTTTGTTGAAAATTTTGTCTTCGATCTAGAACTACTCTCTCCAACCTTCTTTACATAAAATTTTGTTTTCTCTACTGGTGATGTGATAGTAGATGCCCTTGTCCTTGGACAATTTGCAATGGGAGGGGTAACTTTAGGTTTTTCTTTACTTGGATTGGTTACCTTGGCTACTGCTGGTTTCTAACCTTTTGCCTTAACAGTAATCTCTTCTTTAGATTCACTAACTTCTACTTCTTGTTCTTCAGATACATCTTCTCCTTGTCCAGTAGATATGTCTAGAGGTGCATCCTCTAGCTCCTCATCTTTCAAAAATCCAACCATCTTTTTCAGGTTTTTCACAATCTTTTTCCTCTTTCTCTCGATGGTTCCTGCCTTAAGATTCATGGATATCTTTGCCTTAGCTTCATCATAATTTCCGAATCTCTTTCCTATTGTATCAATCTCCTCTGCTAGGAGTGTTGTGATATCTGTTGATGTTTCATCAATGTTGACTTCATAGGGAAATGGCTCCAACCATGATACCCTAGGTGTCACAGCCTGAATGTAAGTGTAATCTATATCAACTAGGAAACATATCTCTTCATAGTGTTTTTCCACAAGTGAACTAGGAATTCTAGTCCTCAACCTCATTCTCTTTTTGAATTCCACAAAGTAGTTTCCCATAATACTATTGAAATTATTGCCTAATTGCTGAATACATTCACTAATCTGTACAGTAATAGGTCTATCCTTCTTCCAAACAATATTTCCCAGTGTAGGAAATGAGTTCTATACATAGAAGAATATACAAACTAGCAAAGAGCTAAACTTACATGATGAGATTTTAGCTTTTCTGATCGATAGTAAGTTCTCATATAGTTGTGTCAATTGCAGCTCGGCAAGGTCATAGGTGTGATTCTTCTTGACTATCTTCCATGCTTGGTCCACGACTGTGCAGGGAACACTATCCAGTCGGCTTGACTGATAGAACTTGTGTGCAATCACTCTCACTCCAAAGACAAGTTCTAAATCTTCAATTGTAGAGATAGTCATACCTCTATCATTCTAGACCGCTCCACTGTTAGCTGCTATCTCTTCTTTACTTTGATCTCTCATTGTTCGTTTCCCACTAATAACAAGATATCTAGTTACTCGATAAATAATATCTTTTGTGATCCTAACTGGTGCATTTTCCAGCCACATATGCATATTATGAACTTGTCTTAGAACAAACTTGATCCATTCATCCCTGAAGTCTGGTAGAAAATCTAGGGAACGAGTTAACCCTTTGTTGGATAAATGCTTGAATTCGTCTTTCAGAATTCCATTTTTGCATAACTTATTGTAGGATTTCCTCAATTAGTTATCACCTACTTCACCAATCTTAACCATGTAACATTATCTAACATCATGGATCATAAGTACCTTTGGTGGGATCGATGAGAGGGCTCCGTTCAGATCACTTAAAATTATGCTTTCAGGAACGGCTTGAAAGTTATGTGGTGCACATGCATCACTTCTTTCTAGCTTAATTTTTTTTAGCTCCTCCTCCATTCCTTTGACTGGTGCAAAAGAACTTGCAGCCATAATCTCTAAAATTAGGGTTTGAGAATGAAGAACAGGGCACCTCGAAAAGTAACACTTCACACTGTTCAACTTAAGGTTGCCAACGGCACACTGACAAGATTTTTGAAACAAACTTTACTAAGATCAATTCTGCAACTTCTTCATTCGCTCTGTGAATGCTAAAAATCGCAAGGTAAAATGAAGAATAGACTGTTCGTCCTTATATAGAATTGAAAGGTCAAGATAGGTAAGCAATAGATATTCTTCCCATTAGGTTAGTGCAACCTAGCTATCATTGGTCAACTAACACAACTTGCATACCACTCGGCTTACCATACTTGGCCATCACACAACTTACTCGGCCAACCAACTCGACACCTATAGTGCAGATAACTCTTCTTGGCACTTGTCACAAACATGCCCTGGTGCATCTTAATATATGCAGATATGGACTTTAGCACATTTACATATTAGGAAATGATGTAATATTTGAAATTTAAATGCAGTTCCTTACATACCACTATTGCTTAGTTAGAGATGGTGTGATCACCTGATCCATTAGATTGGGTGACCTCAGCTTCAGTGGATTCACTGCTGCTCGGCTCTATTTTCCTTACCCATGTCTGGCTCATGTGTGCTCTTATTTATTCAACAGTAGGAGCAGGAAATCTTGTTCTACACTCTCTCTTAGTGTGACCTATCTTCAAACAACTAAAACAGACTAAGCTTTCATTCATCCAACTCTTAGATTTCTCTCTGAAATGTGTCTTTAAGAAATCTTCAGGTGCATGTCCATATTCTTCATAGTAATGACAACTTTTCCTTGTCTCATAATCCCAGTTGTAAGTGTTGCCTTTCCTAGATGCTTTTGTTTGTGTCTTTGATGTCAATTGTTGTTTAGCATTGGATCTACAATCTTGTGCTTTATGACCATGTTTCTGACACTTGTAACAATAACCATCAAATCTTGGTTTGGGAGGTGCATCACTTGCTTCAACCCAACATTCATGTGCTTTATGTCCAAATTTATTGCAATTAAAACAGTAACCATTGAACTTAGGTTTAGGATTGGACTTACCTTTCTTGCTTTGGAAAATGTTTTCTGTATGACCTGGTTTTCCACAGTGGTGGAAAACAGGCTTGTTGTGCTTTGTCTTTGCATTCCTCCTTTCACCATTCTTAGATGATTCTCCTTTCTCAACAGATGTCTTTGGTTCAGTGTGACCTAATTTAGAAGAATCCTTTGGCCTCCTTGATGCTTCCATCAGATTCTCAAAATGAGTCAAAGCTTCATTAGGTTTATTCAACCTTTCATTCAGTTCCTTCTCAGATCTCAATTCATCATTAAATTTATTGTTCTCAGATCTCAGATTCATCATTTCCATACCTTTCCTACTAATGTCCTGATTTGAAAATAGCAGTTGATTTGCCATGTCAACCTGATTGATTGTCATCATTTGCACATCATGTGTCCTTTCATCAAGTCTGACAGTTATCACTCATTTATCTTCTTCTGCCATAGCTTTGTCATCTTCAACTTTCTTCTTTTGTTCCACTACTTCACATAGTCTTACTGTCTGCATTTCTTGTTCTCTTTTCAAGTTTCTGACTTCTTCACACAGTGCATTGTTCTTTTTTAGTAGGTCTGCAATTGTTGCATCACTCTCAATAGAATCTCCATTCTAAAATAGATTTGTAGTGTCATCTTCCTGATAATGAGTATCATTCATTTGATTAGCCAAATATTTCCTAGCTGTCAATGATTTCTTCAATTCCTGTCTTTCTATCTCAAGATGATGTAATGCTAGCTGAATCTCAATCTTCTGATTCTCAATGAATTTACCCAACTTGTAAACCTCCATCTCAAGATCTGTACTCACAAGCTGATTAAAAGCCTTTTGTAGGTGAACTGCACTCTGATACCAATTTTTGGAAGTACAATAATGGGGAAAGCAAGATACTGAGAGGGGGGGTGAATTAGATCTTAAAATTAACCACTTAAAACAAATTGATCCACATTCATACATATATGAATTTAAGCTAACATCAGATAGAATCAACAACATGAAATGTATAGCTCATAACATAGAATTTTGGTAACCTAGAAACCCAAATAGGTAAAACTGGGGTGGGGATGACACCCACAAAATCTTCACTACTGCAGCAATAAAGTGTGCCTGTTCGGGCTACAAGAGTTTGATTGCAACATGCAATCTACTTGGTTAAAGGTCTGTATGGTTAAGAACTAAAGATCATTACAATCTACCTTGTTAAAGGATTTCAACTTACAGTAAAGTAAGCACTTGGCTAAGAGATTTAAAATGGTCTATTGGAACCACTCTGTTAAGAGATTTCACCTGATACACCTGTTAGAATATTTCAAGTAGTGATCCTTCATTATGCACTCAAATGCTGATGATGGATCTTCTCTTTCCAATACCTTCTATGATCTCTCAATCTGATATGTCTTTACTCTACTTTTCACTACTCTATCATTCTACTTGATCTAGGCTTCTTCTCAAAATGACTTAGTGTTCATCTCTCAAGAACAACAACCCTTCTCTTACAAACTGTATATCTCTCACACTTGTTTTCTAGGGTTAGAAGCAATCTTATATGTCTTTTTGGATCTGGCAGCGAGATCTAGATCAACGATCAAGATCTATCATTTATGCTTCCAATGCATTCTGATTTCCTAAGTGGCTCCATGCCATGCATAGTATAAAACAATTAAATGCATAATTAACTCAATAGACAAATATTAAATGCGTACAAATGTCAGCCCAAATGTCATACAAGTCGGCCTAAATATTTTACATCAAAGTTTGAATCAATCCTGACATGTATGTAAAAATTGTTTTGCTCGACACTTAACATCTCTGTCGCTCGGCACTTAATATTCTACTCGGCTCGGCATGATGTAAATCGGAAACCTAAAACTTGCTTGGAAATGTTGCTCGACCTTGAATGTTTAGCTTGGCCACAATGATAACCAACTAAAATTGCCTAAGTAAATGACTAAGTGTAGGTCACTAATCATCAACAAAACTTAGGTATTAATAGAACTTGTGAATTTACAAGGGGATTCGGGAAGGCGGTGGAGGAGATATTCTCCCAAGAAGAGGAAAGAGCCCCCAGTGATGGAGAGATTCCAGAAAAGGAAGTTGTCATGAAGCAAGTCTAGGCAGAAAAGGAAAAGGAATCAGAACAGGTGGACATCCTAGATGTCCAGTAAATCCCAATCTCAGAGACCAAAATGGAGAGGCAAGTACAAGATGAGAAGTCAGCTTTGGCTGGGGGAACTAGACCTATGGGAACAACCATAACCTCAGTTGCCATGCTCCAGATGCCTCTGCCCACCCAAGGCAGTATGACATTCAGCCAGGTGATCCATGTAATATTACAAGTAGATCCAGTTCGGACACCTTTTCCACCTTTGGAGACACCTTCGCTACCTCTGGAGGATAAGCCAATGGAGGAGGATGTTCTGATGGATGATGCTAGAGAAGAACAAAAATAGAAGCAGCAGAAGGAGGGGGAGAACCCTAAATATATTAATGTTGATACTACCAACACTGCCAAGGAGGGGAACACTGGAACAAAGAATATTAATGCCACAAAGGTGGATGGTATGGATAATCCAAGGAACCAGGAAAAAGAATCTGATGAGACCCTAAATGTCAGGGGTGAATAGTAGAACCCCGGAGGGGATACACATGATCAAAATTTAGGAACAAGGCCGCCCCTGCCACCACAATGGTTGGTGGACTCCAAGAAGAGAAAGGCCCCGACAGTGGTAAAATCCCATCTCTACCTGGCCGAGATGATGGAATAGGCACAAGGTGCTCCCAAGCCAAGGAAGGCCTACACAGTCCCTCTATTCAGACTGGTCTGGGCAGAGATACAATCATGGTCATCGCGACCCCTCCCCCAGACAAAGAGAAATTAGCGGTGAGTGTGGCAGAATACACAGTTACAGAGGTACCTCTGGGGAAGAGGGATAAGCGGGGTGAACTAGACCTGCTAAAAGAAGCTAGCTGGGCAATTGAGGCCTGCTATGATAAATAGGCCCAAAAACTAAAGGAGGAAAAACAAAAGAGTGCAAATCTCCTCAGGCTTTTGACAGAGCTAGCACAACCGATAATTGCCATCCCTCCGGAAGCTTCTACATCTAGAGCGCCACTCCCACAGGGTGAGATGGATGGGCTAAGGAATATGAAAAAGAAAGCGCACGCAGTCAATGACTGGGTGGCTAAGGTAGGAAATGTTTGGCATTTCCTAGTGGCAACACTCCCAGACCTGTACGCAGCCGATAACATTTTGCACCTAGTCAAAAATACCATTTCTCTCTGGGAAGGAGAGACTAATCAATATGAGGCATGGATGAGTGAGTTGGGAGAAATCATGGGTCTCAAAGAGGAAGTCATCACTGAGGTCAGAATTTTGGGGGAAGAGTCCTTAAACTTTATACAAGTCAAGCACTCCAGACTTGATCTCAAATTGGAGATAAGCAAGCAACTGGTAGGGGCCCTGAGGGATAAAGTTCCAGAGGTTGAATATTCTTTAAATTTGTACAAGGCATTTGTTACAAGGGTTTCGGGAGTCAATCCCTTTAGTACTGAAATAGGTACCCCAAAGGAATATGTTGTAGGGAAATTTTATGAGCTAATGGAGTCATGATATTAGTCCCTAGAAGGAATAGACGGAGCAAAGATGTCACACATATCCCACATGATTCTCTGGGCCCATGATATCATAAATATGACCATAGAATTAAAAGGAAACACCCCAGATCTGGGTGAAAAAATGGAGGTGGCCAAGTACCATCAGGCCGGCATCAAGGACATTGATGAGGATAGAGTTGCCCAGCTCCAGGAAGCATTGAAGGCATACAAGTAACAATAAATTTCTGCAGACTCTAGAGATTTTCTCTAGCAGGGTGCATTTTTTTACATTCATTATTCTTTGAGCGTAAGCTCCCAGACTTCAGAGTTTCAAATCCAAAGTTTTGTATTCTTTTAGTGACCCATGTCCAGGTTCCCTTGAGCCGACCAGTCATTATCCAACAGTTAATAAAGGGGTCAGAAAGTAGGTGATCCCAATAAGGCATGTCAGATAGTGGGATGGTTCTGACAGGTGATTTTCCCAAGGTGCCACTCTAGCATTAACTACCTAGTGCATAGAAGATAGTGAGCTGCATTTTGCATTGATGAGGCATGTAGCCTTGAACACTGAGAAGATTATATTTATTCTATTCTTACTCTGGCACTCTTCTCGAGGTTGATTCTTCCATCTTCTCTTCTTGTCTTCTTCTTTTGTCTTGTTAGACCTCTGCTCTTTTTGAGGTGAGGTGATTGTAAGTGGTGTAGGTAGTACTGGCCACCGAATATTATATCTTAATGGTTGAGTGTACAAGTAGATTAGGTTAGTTTTAGGGCAAGTTATGTGTATAAATATTAAGTCGGACCTCATTTGATGGGTTAGCAAAATTAATGATTTTGCAGTCCAATATTATTGGAATTTCATTTCTAGTAGTTGTAGGAGCTCAATTCTTAGCAGTTCTTAGTAGTTAGATGCTCCTTTGGAGCCATTGATGTACACACCAGTGATGCTAGAAAAAAATTTTAATGAAGAAGGAAGAACAGTTTCTGGCAATGATGTTGTGATGTTTTGATCTCTGAGTTAGCAATCTCTTTTGTGTTGTATGTTTCTAAGTGTCCTTTGCTCTGATGTTTTGTTAGATTAATGATCTCATTTCGCCTTGCTATTGAATATATATGAATTGATGGTTATGTATGCATTTATTATTTAGTTTAGTTCATTAGAGCATGGTTGATCTTGGAAATATATTGCATAACTATAAGTAGAAGTGATAAACTCTAAGCTTGATCTATATTTTGTTTTTTATTTGGTGTACTTGGAGGAAACCTCAACCTACCACCAAAATCCCTAGAGAAAATGAGTCAAAAACCAGCTATCCCCCACGAACAAAACAATCACTTGCCCAACTTATCTCCCCACACCATTGAGACCTGACACTCAGGTGTTTGAAGGCCCAGAGAATTGATTCCCTGGATAATCTTTACAGGTGAAGTTAGCTGGTACCCCTATATCCAGTGACAACTTATCATATGTTGATGAGACCGGTCACAAAGTCCCATCAACATAAACTGGTGCTAGAAGGAGGGCATGAGCTCGTCCCCTTTGGAAGATTTCAATTTTATACCATCTGAGGGTTCCCCAAGCCATAGTTTTAGGAACAAAGATTTTAGCGAGATTGGGTCCTTTTTTCCCTTACATTTTGAAAGAATCCTTTGATCACCCCAAACCCTAGAAAGTTTGTTGAACTCGAGCCTCCTTCTTCAAAGAAAAGGACCTCAAAGACCAAGTTGCTAGCCAACCTTATCTATGGATTTTCTACACCTCAAAATACCCAAGCTCCTTAGATAACCCCAGGGACCAACGCTCGACCTAGCCAAAATCTAGCAGCCCCAATGGCAACTTACTTTGGTAACACTGGGTCCCCAATGGGGAAGTTCCCCAGTGATACCAACGATCTTCCTCTACATCTAAAGAAGATCTATCTCAGATATGAGCATCAAGGCCCAAGAACTACAGAAGAACATCTCCAGGCCTATATGGATGCCATGAACTGACACCGAGTACAGCATCAAGATGTTTTGACCCGGATGTTCCCTCAGTCCTTTGGATAGAACAAGTTAAACTGGTACCTCAACTTGCCATCCAGCTCCATCAACAGCTGGTAGGATATGGAAGATGCCTTCTTCATGGACTTCCACATTCACATGGACCCAACATGGTCTCATAGCCAGTTTATATCTATTAGAAGGAACCGAACGAACCCCTCGCCACATTTAACCACTAGTTCCAATGTGCCTTGAAGCGGTACATGGGCCCCTTCATCACATCCACTGACATAACCATCCAGACATACCTGAATGCTCTGGACCCCATTTTTGCCACTCTTCTTTGGAGAAATATAGTCGCAAATGACCAGGATACTCTGGGAAAGGTTTACAACCTGGCCCTGGAGTTGTTCCGTGGTTTGAGCAAAGCTCCCAGTGGGATTAGACAGAGCCTACCATTCAACATGATACCCAAAGAAACTTCTTACGATGGGGGATACAACCCCAATCGAGAAATGGGTGCCCCAATGATGGCCATGGGCCCACCACCGCCAATAGACCAGCAGGCCTGATACATTTATCCATCGCAAGCCCAGAAAATATCAGGTCTGGAATTTGTTCCCTGGAACCAGTCACAGTAAATACAACAACCTTTGACACAACCCTCTGGAGTACCTTTCTTCTAGTCACCTACAGCTGGAGGATTGTTGTCCTCGACTCTGAGAGTTGTTGCTTCCTTCCCTGGGAACCAACCACAACAACCATCACACTATGACACAAACACCCAGCTGTCCGCCAAGGTTGACTCCCTCCAGTGATTGGTGTCCTCCCTAAGGTGGACATGGGACAACTGAAGGTGGGGCCTTCCATGCCTCACAACTCCAAATCCCAGAGGGGGAATGTTTTCTTCGAACAATGAAATACCAACTCTGGAGGTAGAAACTACAACCAGCGTCGGCCCAATCCTCAGCAATGGAACAACAACACAAATACTAGAGGTCTTCCTCTAAACCAAAACACCACTCAGGGTGGTGCTGGACCTAGTTATTCTGCATAGCTTGCAAAATTCCACCCCCTGACCAATTGGTGTAGATTTCATGACATCGGCTCTCATTCTAAGGTGAACTATGCCACACTAGAAATGATCATCATGATCTCCCAGTCAGAAAAACACCAACCCATTGATCCTACTCCCCTAGAATCATCATCACAAGAACCTAATCATAGTGCCTTCATGTGTGACACCATCTTCTTTGGGATAGATGAAGAGGACGAAGAAGAGCCTGACCTGCAAGGGTTCTTTGGTGAATCTATGCTGGCCTTTGAGGCCAATGCCTTTACTAGCTTGCGGAATCCCTACAACACCCAGAGTCAGGTTGGAAAAGGGCTAGTTTACATGCAAATGCCTCCCAAGAATACCTCTCCCCAAGATAACACAACTGATCGCTCCTCCCCGCCAAAAGGATATGGCTCTAACCAAGATAAGGATCCGACCGAGGGAAGCCAACTTTACCCTGGGGGAAGTTTTGACATCACCAAGGCATTAGAGAAAACCACCATCTCTATGACCTTGATGGAGGTTTTGTTGAATTTTCTTGAGTAGAGGAAGTCCCTTCTGAAGCTCTTGGGAAACTCAGAAGCCGTCAGTCATCCACCAAACATTGTCACATTTGACAATGCTAACACGGCTGTCTTCCAGGGAAACATAGAGGATCCTCCCTTCCTAGTAGGCTTAAACATACAAGGGAAGAACCTATACAATTGCCTAGTAGATTCTGATGCTTTGGGAAATCTCATGCCCTTATCTATATGCTAGAATCTTAGACTCTTTCCCACTCCATCCAAAGGCACAGTAGTCTAATCGGACAAAACTACTGTAAAAATGGTAGGTGAGATGAAAAACATCTTGATTCAGCTCATCCAAGACCCCAAGATATCAAGCATAATAGAAATCTATGTGGTGGACATCCCCAAAAATTATGAGATGTTATTAAGTCAGAATTGGTCTAAGGCCCTAAATGGGTATTTCTCCACAGACTTCTCCCACTTGTGGCTCTGCTAGGAGGGGCAGTCAAACCAAATTTGGGTAGAGAGTGAACCCAGGATGAAGTAGGCCCTCACCAAAGTCAGGAGGGTAAATGAGGTCCTATTCTCTGAATCTTCCCTGGGATGTACCAACCCCTTGAGATTCTAACATTTCATTTCACTCCTGGGGAAGATACCATAGTCTCTCAGAGAATTCAAGACCTGGACAAAAAATTGAGGGGTGAAGTAAAATCACAAGGTAACATGGCAATCCCTGCCACACTCTTGTCAGGCACTTGGTGTTGGGTGCACTACTAGAAACATTCTGAACTAGAGTGTGAGCCTTGCATCACCACTGCTACTCACCATATCAACACCCTCTAGGAGAAAGAACACATAGCAGATTCACCTGGACCCAGTAATCATGTCGGCGGTGCATCAAAGGTGTTGATTTTCTAGGAATCCCAACCAAAGGTTTCCCTTGAGAAAAACCTCAGCCATGCACCATTAGAGCTGGAGGAATCACCTACCAACCCTCCCAAAATAATCCAAATGCCATTTTTCCTTCTCAGCCCTAGAAAATGAAAAATGACTTGTGGACCTTGAAGTTTGATGGATCCCAGTCTAAACAAGGTTGCAGGGCCTGAGTGGAACTGATCAACCCGCAGGGGAAATCCTTCCTCGCGTCTTACATGCTATAGTTTAACTACATGAATAACATCATGGAGTATGAGGCCTTAGTCCTTGGACTCTTATTCGCACTGAGAAAAGGAATCACCCGCCTCCGGGTGATGGCTGATTCAGTGTTGATCATAAAATAGGTCCGGAGCCAATATATTTGTCACGACAAAAGGTTGGCCGCATACTGCAATTGATTATGGAGCCTCATTGAATACTTTGATGCTTTCAGCATCGATCTTATTACCTAGAAACATAACTATGTTATGGATGCCCTTGTCATGTCTGCCAGCACCCTTGAGCCAATGGCTAGCTCATGGCTCTGAAAGTTTTCTGTTGAGATGGTCCCCACCCCATCCATTCTAGACAATATCACCCTATTGGAATAGTCCCAAGGGATAACTGAGAGGGGGGGTGAATCAATTATCCTCTAGTTTAATTCTTTTCTCCAATTAATTACCAAATAACATTAAGCATATACACATTGAGATAAAACAAAATAGAACACCACAATTTTGGTTACAGGGAAACCAAAATAGGTAAAAACCTCGGTGGGAATTAGCACCCATAAAGAACTGTACTTGAGTATAATAATCCCTGTTAGAAGATCTTACAACCTTGTTAATATTTTATCTTTACAATGTAATAAGTATAATGACTTGGTTAAGGGTCAGACCCTATTATGAGTCTTTTACAAATAACCCTGTTAGGGGTGAGGACTCACTGTCCAAATGCTCACTACTAAAATGATGAAGGTTGCAAACTTCAATAAAATAGATATACACTATATCTAATAAGAAATTGTTTGAGTAGACTATTGTCTTGATTAGGTCCAATGAATTGTATACACTCTCTGCTTCTTAACATAGATCTTTAACTGATGAATGAAATAGCTTTACTGTCCCAAAACAAGCAACATTATGTTCTGTCCTTTTTCTTTCTCTTTTCTTATCATTCACACTTGGTGATCTTCAAATGAACTACTATAAGTATCTTCTCCAAAAGATATGATCTTTTTCAGCTTTAGGAATCCCTTCAATGCTTCTCTTATCAGCCAGACCAAGCATGCAACATAATTAGAACCGTGTAACTCAAATTGAATAGATGCATCACTTCACATAGTCGGCTCCACCAAAATTACCCAAACATCATGCTTTGTATGAAACATGATTATCACCTTTGGTTAATTGTCTTTGAATCATAACTTAACATGAATCTGAACATGCATATCCAATAGATATATGTAACTGAAGAATCAATAAAATTACTATTGGCTTTCTGAAAACAATCTTCTTAAATTGTGGCTGGTAAACAGAGTAACATAACTCAACTGTTACTAAACATCTAAATCTGCATGTATGTACATGGTATAGTAACTAAATCTGAAACATAAAAACAACTGCATAAGGCTTCCACATATCCATACTGAAAAGTGAATACAATTCACTATTGTATACTATATGTTTTCATCAATGACAAACATACAGTCATCTATTTGCATAAATGCAAATCTCCAACAATCTCCCCCTTTGAAATTGATCGCAACATATGATTAAAAACACCATTAATCCAAAAGTGTCTTCTTTCTTTTTACAATCTTCTCAATATTCTCATCAAAGGTTCCTCTTCACTGTTGTAGCTCCTCTAACTGTATTTTTATTTTCATGACTAGATACTCCCCAAGAGTATATGCTCCCACTTAAAATATACTCCCCCTTTGACATCAATGGAAATGGATGCCAAATACAAATAAGCACAGGTACTACTCCAGAAGTAGGGTAGTCAACCACTCATCAGTCACAAAGGACTGATGCATTTTCTGTGAGTTCTAATTAGACTCAGGAAAGGGAATTACTCTCAGCTTTTTCCTGAGATACTCAAAAGTATCTTTTGATAGAGTTTTTGTGAATATTTCTTCCAACTGATCTTTGGTGCTCACATAATCCAAATTCACCTCTCCTTCTGCAATTTTTTCTCTTAGAAAGTGATATTTTATTTCTATGTGTTTTGTCTTTGAATGCATCATAGGGTTCTTTGGCATATTAATAGTGCTAGTGTTGTCACAATGGATGACAATGGGATAATCAATCTGAATTCCAAAGTCTTTAATCATATGTTTGATCCAAACCATTATTGATCAATTCAATGCATCTACTACATACTCAGCTTCTTCTATTGACTGAGAAATACAATTTTGCTTCTTACTTGTCCAAGTAACCAACCTGTCTCCAAGAAATACTACTCCTCCTGAGGTACTCTATCTGTCTTCAACACAACCTGCCCAATCTACATCTGTGTACACATGAAGTTCTACATTTTCTGAGTTAGGATACCATAAACCATAGTCTATAGTTCCCTTTAGATATCTGAATATTCTTTTTATTTCCATTAAGTGATTATGTTTAGGTTTAGCTGCAAATCTCCCAACAATGCCAATTGCATTAGATATATTTGGTCTTGATTGAGTGAGATATATGAGTTTTCCAATCATGTATTTGTAAAGTATTTTGTCAATTGTAATGGAGTCATCATTTTTAGAAAGCTTACTTCATGTTATCATAGGAGTGCTTACTAGCTTGCAGTCTTCCATCTTGAATGTATTTAATATCTCCTTTACATATTTAGACTTATTTATGAATATACCTTTGTCTGTCTTCTTTACATTTAATTCCAAAAAGTATTTTATTGGTCCAATCATGCTCATTTCAAATTCACTCTTCATCTCTTTTGCAAATTCTGCACTAAGCTTGTCATTACCTCCAAAAATAATGTCATCAATAAAGATAGAAACAAGTAGTAATCCTTCAGGTGTCACTCTGATGAATAAGTTTCAATCTACTACTCCCTTTTTGAATCCAATCTTTGTTAAGTAACCATCAAGTCTCTCATACCATGCTCTAGGGGCCTGTTTAAGTCCATAGAGGTCTTTCTTTAATCTTCATACCATGTTTGGTTTGTCTGAAAGTTTGAATCCTTTAGGTTTCTCTATGTAAACTTCTTCCTTCAAGTCACCATTCAGAAATGTTGACTTGATATCCATCTGATATACTTTGAAGTTCTTGAATGTTGTATAGGCTAGAAATAACTTTATAGCTTCTAGTCTGCTCATAGGGGCAAATGTATCAGAATAGTCAATTCCTTCTCTTTGTGCATATCCTTTACATACCAATCTTGCTTTATTTCTTATCACTGTACCATCTTCATTCATTTGTTTCTGAATATCCACTTAGTTCCAATCACGTTCTTGTCACAAGGTCTAGGGACCAATTCCCATGTGTCATTCTTCATTATCTGATCTAATTCTTCTTGCATTACACTTTATCAATCTAAACCATTACACACATCTTCAACACTTATGGGTTCAATCTATGAAAGTAAGCATACCTCTTCATCAATGGTTGAGCCTTTTGCTCTGGATCTTGTCAAAAATTTACTGCTATGATCTCCAATGATATCTTCTTTAGAGTGGTATTTAGATGTGTATTTTGATATTTTAGGTGTGACACTCTCATCTATAATCTCTGATTCTTCTTGACTTGGTTTAGGGTTATTGCATGATACATCAATACATTCAAACATTTCTTCAATAAGTCTATCTTTATTGACAAGTCTAGGTTAATCTTCAATCATAGGTGCATATTCATAATATCTCTCTTGAATCATGAACTTCTCATCAATCTTCACATGTGCACTCTCAATGATTTTCTTCAACCTTAAATTGAAACATCTGTAAGATTTTCTCTTAGTAGAGTAACCAAGAAAAATACCTTCATCTCTTCTAGCATCAAATTTTCCAACACCATCATTTCTCTTAATGTAGCACTTGCTTCCAAAGATTCTGAATTATTTTACTGTAGGTACATTACCAAACCAAATTTCATAAGGTTTTTTGTCTGCACCTGGTCTTAGTTGAATTTTGTTGATAGTATAAACAGTTGTATTGACTGCATCTCTCTAATAGGTTTGTGCAACTTTTCCTTCAATCATGATAGTGCACGCTGTGTCAAGTATTATCTTGTTCCTCATTTATGCAATTCCATTTTGTTAAGGGGTTCTGGGTGCGCTTAGTTTTCTTTTGATCCCATGTTCTTCGTAGTACTCAAGAAACTTATCAGAGGTGAATTCTCCTCCTCTATCAGATCTCAGACATTTTATCTTTAGTCCAGATTCATTTTCAACTTTATCTTTGAATATTTTGAACTTCTCCAAAGCTTCAGATTTGTCTTTCAAGAATGCAACCAACATCATCCTGGAGAAATCATCAACAAACAAAATAAAATACATTTCACCATAGTATGATCTTGTTTGAGTAGGAACACATAAGTTTGTATGTATTAGATCTAATTGGTTCTTTGTAGAGTTATGTTTGCTTCTGAATGAGGTCCTCACATGCTTTCCCATCACACATTCCCTGCACATAGTATCAACTAGTCTTGCAATACTAGGAAAATATCTTACTACCTTTACATTACTTATCTTCACTATGTTGTCAAAATTTATATGACAAAGTCTTTTGGGCTAAATCCAACTGTCATCCACTTTTGCAACAAAACAACTTACTTCGGAGTTAAGCTAAAAAAAATTACCTTTGGTGTTTGAGCCTGATGCAACCATGTATCCTTCTTTGTTGTTAATAATGCATCTATTTTTTTTGAATTCCAATTGATATCCTTTATCTAACAATTGTCCAACACTTAGTAAGTTATGATGCAAACCATCAACATACAGAACATCATCTGTCTTGTTCTTTCCATCTAAGGTGATAGATCATCTGCCTATGATAGGTTTGGGAGTGTTATCTCCAAATCTAACCATTCCACCTTTGTACTTATCTAGATGTAAAAATCTATCTTTGTCACCTGTTATGTGATGTGAAAACCCGCTGTCTATGATCCAATCTATTCTGATGTCAGCTTGTTAAACTAAAGCCAATTCTTGTACTTTCTTTTCATCTTCAATTTCTATTTTATCAATCATTTTTTCATTATCTTTAATTGCAACAAATCCAATTTCATCTTCTCCTAAATCATCATTAGTTACACCATCTTCAACATGATAGAATTCCTTAGTGTATTTGGGTTTGTAATCTAATATGTATTCTTGACTCTTGTAGGACACTTGGATGCAAAGTGGCCAACTTTGTTGCATGAAAAATGTTTGAATGGTAGCTTTCCTTCATATTTTCCTTTACCTTTCCTTTCCTTATTAGAAATCATAGAAATGATTTCTTCTAGTTCTGTATCAAATTCTTCTTTCTCAATATTACTAGAGATTCTCAAGGATTTCTTATCATGTACTGAAGCTTTGAAAGTTGTTTCCATTTTAGGTTCTATCTTCAATCATGATATCTCAAATGCTGATATTTTGCTAATCAAGGTTTCTCTTTTGAAGTCTTTTGAGAATTTCATGGTTTCATCCAAGATGTTTATCTTTCTTTCATAATCTTCTATCAATGTGGTCATCAATTTTTCCATTATATCATCCTCTGAAATTCCTCCACCATTGTTCCTGATTCCTGAGACTGCTTCATTAATCCTGTAATTGTAAGCTCTGATGTTTTCTTCAGGTAGCATCTCTAAATTGTTGTATCTTTTCTTCCATGTCTTTCTGCGCGCATTCTTGGCTTGGATGTCTCCTTCAAACATGTTTTCTAGGTATTTCCAAATTGACTATGCTTTGTCTGCCTTCTTGATTTCAGAAAATTCACTATCACATAGGGCACTGATTAGGGATTCTTTGGAAATTGCGTTTTGGGTGAATACTTCCTTTTGTTTATTAGTAGAGTCTTCTTCTGCAAGGTCTTTCAAGGTGGGAACATCAATTGCATGAGTAGCAATCTCATAGATCTCAAAACCAATGCACTGAAGATGTGTTATCATTTTGTTCTTCCAGTCAAGCTAATTCTCTCCATCAAACTTAAGACTCTCTTTCCTGAAGTACACCATTTGATCTACCTTACGCTGTTAGGATTTCTCTCCAAGGCACTTGGATCTGATACTAATTATTGGAATAGTCCCAATAGATAACTGAGAGGGGGGGTGAATCAGTTATCCTCTATTTTAATTCTTTTCTCCAATTAATTACAGAATAACACTAAGAATATACACATTGAGATAACACATAATAGAACACCACAATTTTGGTTACGGGGAAACCAAAATAGGTAAAAACCCCAGTGGGAATTAGCACCCACATGAAAGAATTATACTTGAGTATAATAATCCCTATTAGAAGATCTTACAACCCTGTTAAGAGTTTATCTTTATAATGCAATAAGTACAGTGACCTAGTTAAGGTTCGAACACTGTTAGGAGAGTTTTACTAATAACCCTGTTAGGGGTGAGGACTCACTGTCAAAAAGCTCACTGCTAAAATGATGAAGGTTGCAACCTTTAGTAAAATAGATATACACTATATTTGACAATGAGCTGTTTGAGTAAACCTACTATCTTGATTAGTTCCAATGAATTCTATACACTCTCTGCTTCTTCACATAGATCTTTAACTGATGAATGAAATGACTTTACTGTCCCAAAACAATTAGCATTTTGTTGTGTCCTTTTTTGTCTCTTTTCTTATCATTCACACTTGGTGATCTTCAAATGAACTACTATAAGTATCTTCCCCAAAAGATATGATATTTTTTGGCTTTAGGAATCCCTTCAATGCTTCTCTTGTCATCCAGACCAAGCACACAACATAATTAGAACTGCGCAACTCAAACTGAATAGACACATCGCTTCACATAGTCGGCTCCACCAAAATTACCCAAACGTCGTGCTTTGGATGAAAAATGATTAGCGCCTTCGGTTAATTGTCTTTGACTCATAACTAAACATGAATCTGAACACGCGTATCCCATAGATAGACGCAACTGAAGAATCAATAAAATTTTTGTCGGCTTTCTAAAAACAATCTTCTAAAACTGTGGCTGGTAAATGGAGTAACATAACTCAACTATTATTGAACATCTGAATCTGCGTGTATGTACATGGTATAGTAACTATGTCTAAAACATAAAAACAACCGTGTAAGGCTTCCACATATCCATAGTGAAAAGTGAATATAGTTCACTGTTGTATACTATATGTTGTCATCAATGACAAACATACAGTCAACTATTTACATAATGGAAAACCTCTAACACACTCACTTTCATTTCTTTGAGGATGACCAACACATTCTGGCCTTCACAGACAATGTGGGCATCTTTGAGGATAAGATAGTGGAGGAAAGAGATCATGACGATACCGGGTGGGGTGAAGAAGATGATGGGATCATCGACTTACCCGCCAACACCATCCCAAAGGGGATGGTAGCTCTTGAACGCATCTTTGATTCAGACCCTTGCGGTTGAGATAAGATATCATCTTCCTTTGAGGGAGGAAAATTCAAAAAATTCAACATCGGTCAGGCCGATGAGGAGAAATTTGTACACATTGGCATCTCCTACTCCCCAGAGGAGAAGGAGAAGATTCTCATGGTTCTCTGAGAATATATTGACATAATCGCGTGGGGGTATGAGGATCTAAAAACTTACAACACATCCATCATGACTGATATTATCCAACTGAAACCAGATGCTAAGCATTTTTGGCAAAAGTAGAGGTCGGTAAACCCATTGATTGAACCTCTAATTCATTAGGAGGTTTAGAAACTACTATCATCCTAGATTATCTTTCCTATCCGGCACACAACTTGGGTTGCCAACCTCGTCACTGTGCGAAAGAAGAATGGCGGGATCCACCTTTGTGTGGATTTTTGCAATTTAAATAAGACATCCAAGAAGGACAATCACCCTCTCCCCTTGTTGGATGAGGTACTTCAAATCATGAATGGTTCCCAAATGATGGCCTTCCTGGATGGGTACTCCAGGAATTACCAGCCCCTACCCTTGGGAATTTTTTATAAATACAAGCCATTTGTATGCATTTCATATCCTAGAAATTCAAGTGCAAAGCATCCTCATAGTTAATTTTTGAGCAATTGAGAGCATTTATGAGCAATTTAGAAGCATTTTATCATTTGTAGAAGCAATTGTTGATTTGAGGAGCATATCATGAGCTTTTTTAATTAGAACATCATATCATCTTGAGAATTTGAGCTAGATCTAGACATTTTATCTTTAAATTTCTCATTCTAGGATTGTCCTTGAGAGAGATTAAGGTTGAGAGCTCTCTTAACAAAGCTTAGATAGGGAACCGTGAGATGTCATGGATTTAATTGCAATTCTTATATTAAATTGTTATATTTCTTTCCATAGAATTGTAGTTTAGAGTCCTAATTTCATGAAGGTGTAATTTCTCACACACAAATGGTGCCCACCGTGGGGTTTTAGGCCTCATTTTTTTTTCATATTTTTGTGTGCTTGCATTACTTTGCTGTCATTTTGTAGAAAATAGGAGAAGAGCCGCCTATGAAGATTCTGAAGCCACCTGTTAGCAATGAAATACCACTTGTGATCATTCCTAAGCCGCGTGCTAGCATAACTGGACCGCAATTTGACCATTATGTGTCACCTGCTTCTGTAAAGGGTTGCCTACTAGCAGCGAAATACCGCTTGTGATCATTCCAGAGCTGCGTAGTAGTATTCTTTGACCACAATTTGCACATTATGTGCCGCCTGTTGTTTATCTTTACCCGCCTGTGAATTTTCCAGAGCCGCTTTCTAACTTTTAATTGTCACTTTTAAAGTTTCAAGTTACGCTTTCTAGCATTTAAAAGTCGCGCATTAACTGTTAAATGCCACGTAGAAATTTTTGCTTGTTATCAAGTTTTAAATAATTTACTTCTTTGTCTAACTCTCTATATTTTTTATCTTTGTAGATGAAAAATCACCCAAAAGTAGAGAAACCAGAGAAGAGAGTCACAAGGCCTAGCAAAGAGGTAAGAGCACAAACTAAACATGATAAACAAGTGCATGCATCTAATATTTTAGAAAACTTAAAAGAAGAGGAACATCTTTATGATCACTACATCAAATTTTTATTTGCTTACAAAAAGAAATTTCCTACTCTTTGATAGATTTTCATTTCTAGTTCTTTGAGCTTAATTGTTGCAAAATTTGATTAAAGGAACTAAGGAGTGATTTGTCTTTTGAGATTTGCAAGTTTTCCTTCACTTTGTATTTGTTGTGTTGACTAACTTGTTGGAGGATCCAGAGTGGAAACGATCGCCACTAGGTGAGTTGAAATAAGAAAAATACATCAAAAATACGCCTAGCCTTTGCTAGCTTTGAAAATAAGGTATTTTTCTAATCAAGCTTGCATTGCTTAAATTGTGACAATTTTATTTGAATCTAGCATAATTAGGAAAATTCCTATAATTGTCTAAATTGAATAAGAATTAGGAATATGCTCATCACTTTTCAAAGTGAATAAAAAATCCAAACGTGCAAAGTAAATTTAGTACAAAGAAAGGGATAAGGAATTGAACCACACATTTTAATTTTAAGAACCTCATTGTCAAGGGGTTGAAAAAGAACAAATATTGCTTGAAGTATTTGGAACAAAGGAAGACAATAGGGATATCCTCTTCACTCTTTGAGTGAAGCAAATTCCCAAACTTGTTGGACTAAGTTCAATTTTTTATTTCCATATACATGCTAGATAAAATAAAGCTTTAGAGAGCCTGCCTCCTGAGAATTTCTTTATGAAGGCGGTCAGAGGGAACGACCCAAAGTGAGAGACAATCGCTTTTGCTGTGATATCATCCAACCCACTATAAAAAAACTGCACTTTACCTTAATTGGAAAGTGACTGATTCTTGTGCAAGTCATCCACACTTCCTTGAGTAGTCCTTCGGGATTGATAAAAATCATACTTTCGTGCATGTGGGAAGCCCGCAAGGGGGTAAAGGAACTTGACAAGAGTTAGAATGGAGGTGTGAATAGAACCTTGTTAATTAGTAAGCCTACCTTTTTAGAGCCATTGTTAAAAGCCATATTTGTTTGACTCTTAGGTAGATTGCTTGGAAGAATTTATTGTGTTATACCCGTAAACAAAACATCCGAGAACATACACTTTTAGTGTTGTTTTAGGGATATGGTGCAAACTTGATGTGTGTGTTGAGTTTTTATTTGATTTTCATGCAAGAATCTTCTGTAACAAATCTGACTAGAATTATTAAACTTTTAAAAATCCAAAAATTTGAAAATTTTAATCCTAATCACTGAAGCACCATGTATAAACAATTTTGGGCCACATGTAAACAATTTTGGACCACTTGCACTTTTGAAACGCCACCTACAAATATTCATAAGCCACGTAAGTCACTGGAAAGTGCCACGTGTAAACAGTTAAAAACTGCCTATCAACAGGAAAATGCCTCCTGCAAATTGTAGAGTGCCGCGTACAGCAATTCTAGTGACTGCATAAACACATTTAAAATTTTCCTACACACAGGCAAGAGCCACCTAGAAACAAAGAAGGGAAAATAGTGGATACTTCTTGGGGGTTTGAAAAAAATCTACTTCCATTTTTGGATACCCTTTTGGATGTTTTACCTCTATGTAACTTCAACTTGATCAAAATCCGCCATTATTGGACTTTTTTGAAAAATCATTCAAGTGAGATACAAATCCTAAGTCTTTATTCAATTTATGTTAATGCCAGCTTTTATGTGATCTCAATACATCAAGGCTACCCTACAACTTGACGGATCTTATCTAAGACAAGAGTGTCCTTTTTTGGGTGATCCTTTTATTTCTTCAAGACCTTTGTCGGAACCTATAAAGGAAACAAAACCAACAATGTCCTTTCCATTTGGTCATATAGACCCCGATCAAATAAACCACATCAACAAGGATATGAATAAAAATGGAGGGGGAAATGATGATCCTAACAACCAAGGATCCAATAACAATACCAATGGAAGAGAAAATGGTGACTCTAACAATCAAGGGTTAAATAATACCAATCTTGGAGGAGAAAATGGTGACCCTTACAACCAAGGGTTGAACAAAAATAACAATGGGGGAAACATTGACCCTAATGATGAAGAAGAAACTGATGAAAAGGTTAATTAAGCTATGCAAAGTCCCTTTTTCATTAAGCTCGTGGAAAAAGTGTTGGAAAAAGACAAGGAAAAGTACTTTCTAGACCTAGCACAAATGGGTCTCAAACTTCCACATGACTATGATGTCAATAAACTTAAACAAAAATAAGCTGAGGCTAACCCTATTGACATCATGAATAATAAATTCTAACTTTTCCAAATGCAACTGGACATGATGAAACAAAGCAGGGTTCCTAAACCCTTTTCTATTGAAGATTTGTGTCCTTTTCCCTTTGATAAGACATTAATCATGGTTCCATTTCCAACAAATGCTATCTTTCCCAAATATGAAAAATATGAAGGAACAATTTATCCTCAAGATCACTTAGGGGAATTTTGTGCCTTAAGTCTAGAGTTCATGCATGACACAAATTATCTAATGAGGTTATTCCCTAGAAGTTTGGGGGGTATGGCAATGGAGTTCTTTTCGAAGTTACCCTCCAGCATTCAAACCTTTGAAGAATCATCCTCTAAGTTTGTAACTCATTACTCTTACAATATCAAACATGAGATTATAATGCTTAATTTATGTAACACCAAGCAAAGAGAAGGAGAGGGATTCCTAATTTTCCTACAATGATGGAGGGCGGTATTTTCTAGATACCCTCAAAGTGTACCCGGAAAGGAGAAGATGGATATCTTTGTGAATAGCTTGAATCATGAAATGAACTATCAGTTAAGACTACAATGTCCTAGGTCATTCCAAGACCTAATTGAGAGTGGGGTTACAATGGAAGAGGTATTGGTCAAAAGTGGAGAAATTAAAATTTATAAGGAAAACAAGAATAAATACAACAACAACAATACCTCCAACACTAATCAACATCGAAATACCTCTAACAACAACCGGTTTTGGATGAGAAATAACAACAATAAAGGAGTGGTCAATGATGGAGTGGTGGAGGCTAATACTTTGAAGGCCACCCTTTCAATCTCAATCAAAATTCAGTTCAAGCCAATAATGTGAATCAAACACCTAAAGTTCCCTTTAACAACAATAACACTAATAACAACTTTGGAAATAATCAAGGGGATTACAAGCCTAAACCTTTCTTTGCACCTACACCCAAAAGGACTTTCACTAATTTGGTGAACCATTGGAAAATGCATTAAGGAAACTTATTTCAAATAAACTTATTGACTTACCAAGGGCTCAACCATATGAACCTCAAATAAAGACAAATTGGTGGAGTGAGAATAACCATTGTGAGTATCATAGAAATTGGGGACATAAGACAAATGATTGCATGCATCTTAAACATATGGTACAAGATATCATTGACAATGGTGTGATAAAAGTAGAAGGCCCTCAAACTAATGAAGATCACATGGCCTTTAAGACTCCTTTCTATGAGCATAAAAAATGAGAATCTTCCAATTCCAACAATGGAGTAAAAAATGGGAATAATGCAAGAGGCAATAATAATGTTAACTTTGCACATACCTATGATAATACTATCAATGCTATATCTGGCCATGAGAGTACTATCAATGTTGTTGTGATCAAAGATCAACCTAAAATGGAATCCTCTAATGCCATCACAAGGGGGAAAGCCTCAAAGGTTACCCTACAAGGGGGTACTCCTATTACTATTGGTCCTAAAACACCAATTATTTTGGCCAAACAAACACCACCTACAAAAAATCCTTATAGTTTGGTAGATCAATTACAAAATACTCCAACACAAATATCAATTTTGGAGTTGTTGAAATTATCTCCTAATCACAAGGAGATCTTTGAAAAATCCTTAGTTGAGACCATCGTTCCTATAAATTTGGAGGAAGACAAATTTTAGAACATGGTAGGACATCTCATAGCCCCGTATTGTCTTTCATTTTCAGAGCAAGATGATGTGTCTATCACACATCCTCAAAACTTACCCTTGCACATAGAAGTGTTAATCCAAAGGCATAGGGTCAAGAGAGTTCTCATATATGGGGGAGATGGTCTTAATATTTGCACTTTAAACCTTGTCAAGTCAATAGGGTTAACCAAATCATCTATTGACCCTAAAAAGCAAATCACCATTAAGGCTTATGATGAGGAGGAACGATATTCAAAGGGTATGATCATTCTACCAATTTGAGTGGGACCTATCAAAAATAATACCATATGTCAGGTCCTTGATATGAAATTGACTTACAATATCCTACTAGGAAGTCCATGGATACATGAAATGTAAGCGGTACCTTCTACATATCACCAATGCATAAATTTTCCACACATGGGGGAAGAGATCATGATTGGAGGAGATTCAAACCCTTTCCAATATTGTAATGCTTTAAATCCAAGTCATGAATTGTATATTCCTCACAATAGAGAAGGAATTATCCCTGATATTTTCATGGAAGAACACAAAGAGGAAAGTTCAAAACCAACATCAAATGTTACATCAACTTCTAACCCTATTGAAACTAACTCAACTACATCAACTAAGGGAAAACAAAAGATGAGTTGTGAGGGTTAAAATTCAAATGATTATTCAGTCAAGACTTCAGCATTGAGAATGGAAAATTTGAAACCCACTAAGAAAGAGAACAAGCTAAGAGAGATCATTATCAAAAGATGAGTGACATGATGAGCCAATTTGAGAAACAATGCAAAATTCACTCAAAAGGGGTAGGGGAATATTATGTTTCCCTATTTGATTTACCTACATCTCCAAGGACACATGGGAATCCATCCAAAGATCATCAACCCCACAAATATAATTCTCATTTTGTGAGAGAATGTGACAAACAAGAAATGGAAAAAGAGGATAATTAAGTATTACAATGGCTTTATAAAGAGGAGGATAATTCAGCTAATCCCATTGAAAGGGTGCAACATATCAACATCCAAACTGATCAATATGGCAAAGGATTTGATATCATGAAGAAAATGGGATATAAGGGGAGAGGATCCTTAGGAGTTTGACATAGAGGGTTTTTAGAACCTATTGAACTAGTTTGGAGAGAAAAAGAAGAGAAAGTTGGCATAGTTTTTCAACATAAGGGAGAAAGTTCAAGTCCCATGCATGATTTTCATGCACATATCCACATGGTAGGCTCCAAAAGTGAAGATGATCTAGGGATTATGAATGGGATTCCTTTTCCAAAGAATATTTTCATGACATAGAGGTTGATACCATTCACACTTATGCAATTCTTCCTAAAGTTGAGAATCAAGAACATGTGACTCAAGGTTCAACTTCTACTCAAACATCAAGTGAACCTCAACAAACTAATGTAGAACAAGCACCTCCTTACACTCAATGGGTAGGTGAACCTTGGGTACCTTCATGGGTTGGAGATTATAACCTAGTGTTTAATCCACATGCTTTCTTTCCCATGGAAATCTCTGAGGACTCTAGTGAAGAGGATTTTGATCCTTCTTCCATGGACCATCTTGAAGAGACACATGTCATAGACCTTGATGATACAATGTATGAACCATAAAATGAAGTAATGTCCTTAAATCCTTAAAATGAAAATCCATCCAATGAATCCTTGTCCTTAATGCACCCCAAACTTATTGATTGGGATCTTTCCGAGCCAAATGACTTACTATACTTTCCAAATGACAATGCAATTGCCTTATACCTCAATGCGGTTGAACAAAATTCTTCCATCAATGAATTCACTCTGGACATGATGACAGGGGCAAGTTTTCAACCTCTTAATCCACAAAATGAAAGAAAAAATACAAAAAAATGAGGTCTAGTGGTGAAAACCACCATGTGGCAGTGCTAGACCCAAAAAAAGTAAAAATAAAGGATGTTTCCAAAGGTGAAAACCCAACTGTGGCACCTAAGGGAGAGAGGTTGGACACCTTACCAGCACATGAAGATGAAAGATCACCTATACTTATCGAACCTATAGAAAAGGTTAACATTGGTACCGAAAGGGATCCTAAATTTATTCACTTGGCAACATCTTTGAGTCCCTTGGAGAAGAAAGGGTTCATCAAATTATTTCAAGAAAAATAAGTCAACTTTGCATGGTCATATGTCAACTTTCCTAGATTGGATCCAAGCTTCATAATTCACCATTTGAATGTGAAACCTAGAGTTAAGCCCATCAAGCAGAAGTTAAGAAAAATACATCCACATCTAGCCCTTTTAGTCAAAGCAGAATTGGAAAAATTACTCAAGGTGGGATTTATAAGAGTAATTGCCTATGCAGAATGGATCTCCAACATTGTACCGGTTACCAAACATGATAAATCCATAAGATTTTGCACAGATTTCAGAGATTTAAACCTTGCTTGTCCCAAAGATGACTTTCCATTACCTAGCATTGATGCTATTTGGATCTAACTGTGGGTCATTCTATGTTTTCACTCATGGATGGATTTAGTGGATATAATCAAATTCAAATTACACCTGAGGATCAAGAAAAGATATCCTTTACATGCCCATGGGGTACCTTTTGTTGGGATGTAATGCCCTTTGGTCTCAAAAATGCCGGAGCCATTTATCAAAGAGCTATGACTACCATTTTTCATGACATGATGCACACCTTCCTAGAAGATTATGTGGATGACATTCTAGCTAAGTCACATGAAAGAAAATATCATTTTCCCATACTTGAAAATATTTTTACAAGGCTAGAACAATTCAAAGTAATACTCAACCCAAATAAGTGTTCTTTTGGGGTACAATCCGGAAAACTCTTAGGGTACATTGTTTCTGCGAAAGACATTGAAGTAGATCCTGAAAAAGTACAAGAAATAATGGACATGGACATTCCAAATAATATTAGTCAAATGAGGTCACTTCAAGGAAGACTTCAATCTATAAGGAGGTTCATTTCTCAATTGGCAGAAAAGTATCATTCTTTCACAAGGTTACTACATAAGAACACCATCTTTACATGGGATGAGGAAAGTGATAAATAATTTACATTGTTGAAAACATACTTGATAAATCAACCCATCTTGATGTCACCTATTCAAGGAAAACCTTTATTACTCTATATTTCAGCAACGGAAAAATATTTAGGAGTCTTATTGGCACAAGAAGATAATGAAGGAAAAGAAAGAGCTATCTACTACTTGAGTATAACTTTGATCAAATATGAATTAAAATATAGATTCATGGAAAGGGCTTGCCTAGCAGTAGTATTTGCCTCTCAAAAGTTACGACATTATATGTTGATGCATAAGGTGAAGCTAATAGCCAAAATTGATCCATTGAAATACTTACTTAGTAAAAAATCCCTGACTAGAAGGATTGCAAAGTGGGTAATGGTGCTTAGTGAATTTGACATTGAGTATGTTGATAGGAAAGCAATCAAAGGTCAAGTTATTGCAGATCAATTGGCCGATTATCCTTTAGAGTATACACATCCAATTCAAGTGGAGTTTTTGGATTCCAAGATTGTTAATGTGGAAGCTAAGACATGGACTTTATACTTTGATGGATCTTACACCCAAAATGGTAGTGGGGCAGGCATTCTTTTGATCACACCACAAGGTTACACAATCCCAAAATCTTACAAGTTATTGTTCCCTTGTACAAACAACATTGCACAATATGAAGCTTTGGTCCTAGGTATCAAGATGGCCTTATAATAGAATGTCACATAATTACAAGTGTATGGGGGATCTCAATTAGTTATCAATCAAGTCAATGATGAGTATAATACCAAGGATGAAAAATTAATGCCTCATAAGAAATTGGTTGATTATTGGAAAAATTAATTTTCTTTGATTACTTTTGAACAAATCCCAAGAGACAAGAATAGAGCATTGGATGCAATGGATACCTTGGCAACTTTGCTTCAAATGCCCGATAAAAATAAAAGGTATGAGTTCTTGGTGGAAGAATTGGTTAAACCAACATTTGACCTACCTGATACCCAAATTATTGCCCTCTTAAATGGACATGACTCACCATGGTATGGACCCATTTATGCCTACCTAAAAGACCAAACCCGTACCCAAAAGTGAAATTTTCTAAGAAAAGTGGTTCTTTATACCATCCTTTCTGACACATTGTATCGTAAGGGTCTTGACAGAATGCTCCTTAGATGTTTAGAGGAAGATGAATCAAAATTAGATTTAAAAGATGTCCATGAGGGAATTTGTGGGTCATATTTGAGTGGTTTAAACCTAGTGAAGAAAATCCTATGCATGGGGTACTTTTAGAAAACCTTAGAAAGAGATGCTTGTTAGTTTGTCAAAGTTTGTGCAAAATGTCAATACCATGGAGACATGATCCATGCACTAGCACAAGAGTTACACCCATTTGTCACACCATGGCCATTCTACCAATGGGGTTTTGATTTGATTGGCATGATCTATCCACCTTCTTCAAATGGATAGAAGTACATTCTCATTGCAACAAAATACTTCACTAAATGGGTTGATGTCGTCCCTTTAACAACTGCAATGGGGAAGAAAATTTCCATGTTCATCCTTAATCATATCATTTGCAGATATGGCATTCCTCACACCATCATCATGGATAATGGAAAACAGTTTAAGAACAAGGTTGTAGATGAAATTTGTGACACATTTCATATTACTCATCACTCTTCATCCATTTACTATCCCTAAGGTAATGGAAAAGTAGAAGCTACCAACAAGAATATCCTCAAAATCCTCAAAAGATCGGTTGGTAAGTCAGGAAGAGATTGGCACCTTCAAATCAATCCAGCATTATGGGCCTATAAAACTAGTATTCATACCCCAATAGGAGCTACACCTTTTTCATTGGTTTATGGGGCCAAAGCTGTTCTACCTTTAGAAGTTGAAATACCATCTAAAAAATAAAAAAATAAAAAAATCTCTAAAAAATAAAAAAAATAAAAAAAATCTTTAAAAATTCAAAATCCAAAAATCTTGCATAAAGTCTCTTAGTTGCATTGTTGCATTCTAGGTTTCATTTGCCCAAGATTTACACGGTCTCATTTTTACTTGGGGGCAAATCATGAATTTTGGTACCAAATAGATTCAAAAGTGCACAATCTTAGTCACACAACAGAAGCGGGTTTTTGGTTTTAGAGGAGAGATATTTTGGAACCTTTGATGGATATCAATGTTCAAACCTAAATAGTTTGATCCTGTAACATGATCCTTGAGTTTCATTGACTATTTTATTAGGATTAAAAATTTACAACACCCTAAATGATCAGCATGTTTGAAATTCTTTTTGAAAATCTTGATACATTTCAATACACTTGGAATTTTTGATGAGTTTTTCATTGAATTTTTCGAGTCATGTTCCTTTTAGTTAATTGATGATGTTTCGACTAGATTGGCAATGATGAAGACATGATGTTTTCTTAACTTCTATGTGACTATTTTGAGGAAGATCCTTTAACTTGTGTGAATTCATCTAAGGACATGGTCATCAAAGAACCATTGAGGACATTCATATAGGAAGGAGGATTAACCTTTGTTTGTTCACGCAAAAGGATACCTTTGATATTTATATCTTCAATATCTTAATACCAAAATCCACTTGCAACATTGAATCCGATGAAACCGGTATTCATACTCCCATAGTTGGTCATTCAACTAGTGAGGGTTGTACTTGGTTTTGTAGAAGGCTACCAAATGAGATGAAAGTCATATTCATATTCTTATGGTCGTAGTGGCACCAATAAGGATTTTATCGACCATAGATATAAAATTCCCTACCCTTGGATTGTATCGACCATATCTATAGAAAATTCCCAAGGGTAGGGTAGTGGCTTATATTCTTATGGTCGTAGTGGCACCAAGGATTAACCCATGGTCGATAGTGGCTACAATATATTCCCTACCCTTGGGAATTTTCTATAGATATAAGCCATTTTCTATGGATATAAAATGGCTACAATATATACCCTACCCTTGGATTGTATCGACCATGGGTTAATCATATTCATACCCCTACCCTTGGGAATTTTCTATAGATATAAGCCATTTTGTATGCATTTCATATCATAGAAATTCAAGTGCAAAGCATCCTCATTATAGTCAATTTTTGAGCAATTGAGAGCGTTTATGAGAAATTCAGAAGCATTTTATCATTTGTAGAAGAAATTGTTGATTTGAGGAGCATATCATGAGCATTTTGAATTAGAACTTCATATCATCTTGAGAATTTGAGCTAGATCTAGACATTTTATCATTAAATTTCTCATTCTAGGATTGTCCTTGAGAGAGATTAAGGTTGAGAGTTCTAGGATTGTCCTTGAGAGAGATTAAGGTTGAGAGATCTCTTAACAAAGCTTAGATAGGGAACCATGAGATGTCATGGATTTAATTGCAATTCTTAGATTAAATTGTTATATTTCTTTCCATAGAATTGTAGTATAGAGTCCTAATTTCATGAAGGTGTAATTTCTCACACACAAGACCCTTTGCCCAATGGGCATTTGATTTTATCAGGGAAATCAACCCCAACTAATCTGCCAACCATCGATACATTCTGACTGCTATCGATTACTGCACTCGGTGGCCTGATGTAGTTATTAAATTCCTGGAAGAAAACATAGTCACCCATTTTGGAATGCATTTCTCTATAGTGTGTGACAACGGTCTGGCATTTTCTTCGGTGTAGTTACTTGAATGAACCTATGAGAGGAGGATCACCTTGAATTTCTCCATCAACTACTACCCCTAGGGTAATGGTGTGGCTGAATCCACTAAGAAAAATCTGTTGGAGGTGATCAAACACTTGTTATAAAAAAACCACTGTGACTGGCACCAAAATCTTAGGTTCGCCCTCTGGGCGGATCGCATCAGAATTAAAGAAGCCCTAGGGACTTCCCCATTTCATCTATTTTACGGCTAGAATCTAGTGTTCCCTATCAACTTACAAATCCTAGTCTTACATTTTATGTAGGAATTTAACAACCGTGACAACATTGTGGAATTTCAGCTCGTGAACCTGGTGAGAATGGAGGAACAAAGAGACGCGACACTATAACACTTTGTGCATCATCAAGCAATCGTTAAACGATGGTTTGACCTAAAATCCCAATATAAAGCTTTTCAAATTTTGGATCTGGTCCTCCTGTGGGACAAGGCCCGGGAGAAGAAAATAAAGCACACCAAGTTTCAAAGGCTCTGGCTCGGACCATATCTGATATCTAAGATCTGCTAGGAAAATACTTATTGTCTCAATACTATGACCAAAGAAGTCGTACCATTTCCTATCAATAGAAAGTTTCTCAAGCACTACTTTGAATGAGGTAGGTGGTAAGTTTTCCTAAAGTTGTATTATATGTAAAGTTCTTGCTTGTAAATATATGTTTCGGTGGTCCTTGGGAGTGCCTTGGCCTTGTAAATAGTTATTAGTCATCCTCTGTGACCGCATCCCTTTCCATTTTGTTTTTGTTTTTGGTTTTCTTTTGCTTTGCATTTTTTTTTCTGGGTTCCCAACGTGTTGCCTCCTTCTTGTAGACAGGTATGCTTCGAATGACATCTAGTTCCTGGAATGGTACCTTATGCATTTGGTTAATCTAGAATCTATTGTTAGCAAGGTGGAATTTGTACGCACTCTGGAGTTATTTTGTGTGTATGGTAAAAGGTTATGGGTAATCTTCATCATATTCATATATTGCAAGTCTTGACATTGGTTAGCAGAAAATATAAGAAAAAACTTATCACATGGTCCTTGAGGGTAGATTGGTTGCACTAGTTATTGGCCAAGTCTAAAAATCATAAAATATTCCAAGTCTGAAATGTTCTCTCCTATTTAGAAATTTAAAGTAGATGGAAAGGTGAAAGAAGTACCGCCATAAAAATTATCTAAGATTAAGGTTCACGGTGAAAGGAGTACCACCTTCCCATCTTCAAAAGAAAAGAAAAGATCTGAAGAATAGAGAATTATGTTATCCAGGGGAACGTGCAAGATGTGATGATTTTGGATGTATTCAGTTCCTCCTCTCTACTTTTTCTAGAAGTCATCAGCTTGATTTTATTTCAAAGCATACACCTCACAACTAACAAAGGACCAAAATATTGAATCAATGATGAGTTAGATTTTATAAGACACCTCACGCCTTGAAAACAAAATGTTTGAGGTAAATATGAGTTCTAGTTTTTTTAACCAGAGATTCTAAATTTCTCAAATGCGCTAAGGCATTCATCCTAGTGAGTCACGATTTGTTATGCCCTGCATACCCATCCCTACATTTTGTAGGCAAAATTTTGGGTCCCCCCTTTTTTTCTTTTGTTCTCCGTTGGTTTTTTTTTGTTTTCTTTTGTTTTCTCCATCCTTTGCCTCCGCGGGGTCGGTATTGTGCTCCCTTTTGGTTTTCCTTGCACCAGGGCCCAGTTCCAAATTGTTTGTCTTCTTTGTTCCAGCTGAATTCCAAACTTTGAGATTCTCTGTCACCATCTCCTCTTTTGCTAGAGGGTGCGATTGCATGCAATCCCCAGGCCCAGAGTCTAGAGGTTTTCCTTTTCTCTGGATTTGCAGAAGTAGAGTGGGATATGTTTTTATCCTAAGGGTATAAATATGTTTCACCAGTCATTATTACCTTTACCACGAACAAATTACCAAGAGCAATTCAAGGCAATTAAGGTGATTAAACAACGATGAAGTGCAAATTGCTCTCGGTGCTTGACGGTTCTTGAACAGTGATTATCAGTTGTGTATTCATGGTTGTTTGAGGATGGTCAGTTGCAGAGTGCCTCTTGTGCTCATTCTCTCACATTCCTCATGTGTTAAGGTAGGCCCTTCTGGCTCTTCCCTCATGCTTTATGGTTTTGCTTTGTTTGTGTTTGGGCTTGTTTTTGCTTTAAGTTTTGTCCTCATTTCCATTTTTTTTGTTTCTAGTTTTTTGTTCTAGTCTTTTTGTCACCTCATGTTGGTGGGACGTCTCTGCCAGAGGGTTGTCCTCCCTCTGTGTCGATGTAAAATTAGTGTAGCACTTGTATATACCCTGCAAATTTTGTAACTGTTTGTAAATGGTTGTATATAGGTTTGTTTTTGGGTCAGCATGTGAGTTGTGCTTTGGCCCTCGTTATGCTTCAGTCCTCTGTGTTTTTTTTTTACATTCTTGTATATCCTCCATATTATTTGGAGGCAAGCTTGTCACGCTCCACATGTGAAAACCCAAATTTGGAGCTTGCCCACAAAATGACCGCCTAGTTCAAACTAGGCACCTTGCCTATTCGAGCCATGGTGGTTTCTCTGTCCTCAGTCAGCTCAGTCTTGATAGCAGGTTTAATTCCCCCACACGTGAGCATTCAAAACTGGCCCAAGTGGCATTCATTCTCTTGTGTGTTTAGACAATTGTTGATGTTAATGTCATTACTCCCTTTATTATGTGACCACATGATGCTCCCATGTCACCCTAGTACGGATAATTTCTGGTCATGTCAATAATGGTTAGTTTTCTGGACTCTGGGTACCAAGTTCCCCTTTGGTCTTCATTTCATTTCATCGCATGAGCCAGAATCCTTAGAATCCTAGGCATAGATCAAATTCTTAAGTCATTTCATTATATATATTTTCAGGGTTTGATGCAAACTAACACCATTTTTAGGATAGATGCAAAGTGGTGGTGAAATCTCCAGGATCTGGAATTTTAATATATTACCTATACTGACGATCATCTGATTTTGCAGGTTGCTGAAAGTCACTTATCAATCATGTATGAAGCATCAACATCTTCGCCACCTGGGAGTCCAGAACTCCCCACTATTGCTTCAACCAGGGTAGCTGTCAGGACAAAGGCCAAGAAGGCCTTAGAAAAACTCCTACTATTAGTTAAATATCTAAAGGGAGAAGCCATTCTTGGATTGAAGGTTGATTCTAAGCTTTAATTAGTTATCGACACAAGTGTCAGAGCATGGATAGAAATTTAATCCTTGGTAAAAATAATGTTCATACAGTGCAAGGCCAGAGATCTGATGGCACTCAATGTAGCCCCCTCTAGAATCCTTAAGGCTGCCTACTTCCCCTACTCAATGCAGGCTTCGGAGCTCATCCTAATACTGGAAGAACACTACAACATAGTCATCTGGGCTATCATGCTTTCCGCTCCTATTTTGTTGATTTATCCAATGCCCATGATGTCTCTAGACACCGTAACATTGGTAAGCAATTATGGCCACTATTATATTCAGTTCAAGCAACACTCCTATATTTGGGTGACTGGCTTTTCTGGGAAATCCTACCTATTACCAAAACATATTGGGGATAGGATAATTCTTTTGGAATACTATAGATAGATCCTGGAGCTACATGCCTTCTTTGCATTGAAGAAGGCCACTAACATTCCATTCCCAATAGCCTGCGGGAACTATACTTGTAGCCTCACAGCGGTGAAAGAGGCTGATGGCAAACTAATTAAAGTGTTTGGGGCTGATAGAGTTTTACTTGGACCGAAAATATTTTGATCAGCTAGATAAGATAGTGTCAGCACTGTCCTAGGTAGCAGACCCCCACAAGCCTCACATTGAATATTTTTGGGCAGACTGCCAAGATGACTTTGAAGTCCAAAATAGACATTTTGTCAGGATGACGCAAGGCATGATGAAGCGCCTCAAGTTTCAAAATTTTACTAAGGAATTTTATGACACCGGGTCCATAGAGGACCCATAGTACAAGGCACAGGGAGTAGACAAAATGGCTCTTCCTCTAGTGGATTGGGACACCCCAGAAAGACCAACAATTGAAGACATCACCCATGATGTAATTGAACACAGTCATGTGTATTTTTAGAAGGTGTGTCCAAAAAGTACATGAATACTTGGCCCATCTTTGCAGGAATCCACTTTTGGGGCCGGAACCTCTACGCAGAGCAAAGATAGAGGAAAGAGAAAAGTTGGGGCCCCGCTCCATGTCCCATCCATAGTTCCTATTGTAGAATAATTACAGCTTCAACTAGCAGCATCCCACCAGATGAAGGAGGCTATAAGCACCCAGTTGGGAATCCTGGTTATTACACCAGAACCTGCCCTCCCTTTTGGTTCCCCTTCACTTGCAAGACTAATGGTTTGGGTAATAGGGATAGGAGCGGAGGAGGAGCGTGCAACTATTTTGGATGTCGGGCCCCCATTGGTGACAAGGAGGAAGAAGAAGAAAAATGTTCCTCAACCAAAGGTGGAGGTAGACATCGGGATGCCCAACATTCCAGATGTTCAGGTTATTTCCTCATAATCCCCTAAGTCAGAAAACCAACCAGAGAATTCCATGGAGACCTCCCCTTTGTATGATGACTTTGACGATATATTTGGGATGGACAAACTTGTGAATTTACAAGGGGATATCGGGAAGGTGGTGGAGGAGATAGCTGCCCAAGAAGATGAAAGATCCCCCATTGATGGGGAGATTTCAGAAAAGGAAGTTTCCACAAAGTAGGAAGTCTGGGAAAAAAAGGAAAAGGAATCAGAACAGGTGGACATCCCAGATGTCCAGGAAATCCCAGTTTTAGAGACAAAAATGGAGATGAGGCAAGTACAAGATGAGTAGTCGGCTTTGGCTGTGGGAACTGAACCTACATGAACAATTATAACCTCAGTTTCCATGCTCTAGACACCTCCGCCCACCCAAGGAATTATGAAATTTGTCTAGGTGATCCCGATAATATTACAAGTAGATCTAGTTTGGACACCTTTGCCACCTCTAGAGGATAAACCAATGGAGGAGGATGTCCTGGAAAATGATGTCGGAGAAGAAAAACAACAACAGTAGAAGGAGGGGGAGAACCCTGAAGATATTAATGTTGATTCTATTAACACTACCAAGGATAGGAACACCGAAATAGAGAATATTAATGGCACAAAGGTGGATGGTGCAGATAAACCCGGGAATCAGGAAAAAGAGTCTGATGAGACCCTAAATGTCAGGGGTGAACAACAGAACCCTGAAGGGGATACACATGATCAAACTTTAGGAGAAAGGCTGCCCCCACCACCACAATGGTTGGTGGACTCCAAGAAGAGAAAGGCCCCAGTGGCAGTAAAATCCCATCTCTCCCTGGCCGAGATGATGGCATAGGCACAAAGCACTCCCAAGCCAAAGAAGGCCTGGACACTCCACTCTATTCAAATTGGTCCAGGTGGAGATACAATCATAGTCATCATGACACCTCCCCCAGACAAAGAGGAAGCATTGGTGAGTGTTGAAGAATACATGGTTATGAAGGTACCTCTGGGGAATAGGGATAAGCAGGGTGAACTAGACTTGCTAAAAGAAGCTAGCTGGGCGATTGAGGCCTGCTATTATAAATAGGCCCAAAAACTAAAGGAGGAAAAAGAAAAGAGTGAAAATCTCCTTAGGCTTTTGACAGAGCTAGCACAACTGATACATGCCATCCCTCTGGAAGCTTCTACATCCGGAGCACCACTCCCACAGGGTGACATGGATGCACTGAGGAATATGAAAAAGAAAGTGTAGGCAGTCGATGACTGGGTGGCTGAATAGGTAGGAAATGTCTGGTATTTCCTAGTGGCAACACTCTTAGACCTATACATGGCCGATAACACTTTTCACTGAGTCAAAAATACCATTTCTCTCTGGGAACAAGAGACCAATCAATATGGCACATGGATGAGTGAGTTGGGAGAGTTCATGGGTCTCAGAGAGGAAGTCATCACCAAGGTTGGAATTTTGGGGGAAGAATGCTTCAACTTTATCTGGGTCCAACACTCCAAACTTGATCTCAAATTGGAGATAAGAAAGAAACTAGTAGAGGCCCTGAGGGATAAATTTCCAGAGGTTGAATATTCTTTAAATTTGTACAAGGCATTTGGTACAAGGGTTTCAGTAGTTTATCTCTTTAGTACTGAAACATGTACTCTAGAGGAATATGTTATAGGGAAATTTGATGAGCTAATGGAGTCACAATATGAGTCCTTGGAAGGAATGGACGGAGCAAATATGTCACACATATCCTGCATGATGCTTCGATCCCATGATGCCACAATGATGGTCACATAATTTAAAGGAAACACCCTAGATCTAGGTCAACAAATGGAGGCGGCAAAGTACCGCCAGGCCGGCATCAGGACATTGATGAGGATGGAGTTTCCTAGCTCCTCGAAGCATTCAAGGCAAACAAGGAACAATAAATTTCTCTGGACTTTGAATATTTTCACTAGAAGGGTGCATTTTATAACATTCATTATTATTTGAGCATAAGCTCCCAGACTCTGGAGTTCCAAACCTGAAGTTTTGTATTCTTTCAGTGACCCATGTCCAGATTCCCTAGAGCTGATTGGTCATTATCCAGAAGTTAATAAAGGGGTCAGAAAGTAGGTGATCTTGATAAGGCATGTCAGATAGAGGGATGGCTCTGATAGGTAATTTTCCCAAGGTGCAACTCTATCATTAACTACCTGGTGCATCGAAGACAGTGAGCCATATTTTGTATTGATGCGGCATGTAGCCTCAAGCTCTGAGAAGATTAGATTTCTTCTATTATTACTCTAGCACTCCTCTTGAGGCTGATTCTTCCATCTTCTCTTCTTGTCTTCTTCTTCTGTCTTGTCATACCTCTACTCTTTTCAAGGTGAGGTGATTGTAAGTGGTGCAAGTAGAGCCGGCCACCAGATATTATATCTTAATGGTTGAGTGTACAGTTAGATTAGGTTATTTTTAGGGCAAGTTATGTGTATAAATAATAAGTCCAACCTCATTTGAAGGGTCAGCAAAATTGATGATTTTGCAATCCAATACTATTGGTATTTCATTTCTAGTAGTTGTAGGAGCTCAATGCATAGTAGCTCTTAGTAGTTAGATGCTCCTTTGGAGCCATTGATGTACACACTAGTGATGCTGGAACACTTTGTTAATGAAGAAGGAAGAACAGTTTCTGGAAATGACGTTGTGATGGTCTGATCTCCAAGTTAGCAATCTCTTTTGTGTTGTATGTTTCTAATTGTCCTTTGCTCTGATGTTTTGTTAGATTAACTATCTCATTTGCCCTTACTATTAAATATGTATGAATTGATGGTTCTGTATGCATTCAATATTTAGTGTAGTTCATTAGAGCATGGTTGATCTTGGAAATATATTGCATAACTATAAGTAGAAGTGATAAACTCTAACCCTGATATATATTTTTCTATTTATTTGGTTAACTTAGTGTGCTTGCAGGAAACCCTGACCTACCACCAAAATCCTTGGAGAAGATGAGTCAAAAACCAGTTATCCCCCCAAACAAAATAGTCACTTGCCCAACTTAGCTCCCTGCACAGTCAAGACTAGACACTTAGGTGCTTAAATGCCAAGAGAATTTATTCACCTGACAACCTTTACAGGTGAAGTTGGCTGGTACCCTAATACTCAGTGACAAATTATCATCTGTTGATGAGACTGGTCACAAAGTCTTGTCAACCCCGCCCAAAGAGTGAATCTTAGCTTTTGATGCCAATCTTGAGTAGGTGTTTGATGACTTATAGGAGGTTTTTATTGGTTTAGTTCACTACCCCATTACCCTGAGGATAGTAATTTCTAGAGAATTTGAGGGTAATGTTTCTACCATAAGCCCATTCCAGTAACTAGGCGGAGGAAAATGTTGGATCATTGTCGCATACGAGAGCAAATGACATCTTGAACCTTGTGACAATGTTTTCTTAAATAAAATAGATTATCACATCTGTTGTGTTGTTCTTGCATGGTATAGCCTCATTCCACTAGGTGCAATAGTTTGTAGCAGTTAATATGTATCGGTGATTTGCAGACGAGTTGGGGTTTATCTCCCTGATAAAATTGAACACCCATTGGGTGAAAGGTCTTGTTTTGAAAATAGGCTAGAGAGGAATTGTCGAGTTTCTCTCTCACAGAGTAGAGTTTGACAAGTGTGGCACTTCCTCACATGCATGTGAACGTCCTTAAAAATATGGGGCCAATAATATCCATCTCGAAGGATTTGATGAGCAGTGGCGTCAGCCGATCTGTGTTTGGTTCCGAAATGACCATGTAATTCTTCTATCATTTTTGTGGCATGTTCTTGGTCATGACACCAGAGCTAGACACCATAATTTTTGTGAAAAATATTCCATTCTTAATCATGAAATGTGCACTCTTCAGCCAGAGAGCTCAACATTTATAGGGAATAAGCCCTTCAGGGCACTGGTTATTCAACAGAAGGTATACTAAGTTGGCATACCAGGGATCTTGAGTAATGGATTGCACTATGTAGGTGTGACATTCAATATGCAGGCTAGCCTCAGCCATAGCCTTACATAGTCCTTGTCTCCAAAAAAGTCTCATAGGTTTCATTTCAAGATCATATTCTTGGAGGATAGCCATCCATTTTCCTCGGCGTTCACCTAATTCACTCTAAATCAACAAAGAATTAATAACCTAGTCAGGGATGATGGTGTGCACTTTACTACGAAGAATATAATGTCAAAAAATTTTGACCGCCTGGATAAGGGAGAACATTTTCTTTTCAAGAGGTAAATATCATACCTCGACATTTTAAAAGGGGGAGCTCATAAAAGCTATGGGTCATTCTTCCCCTTCAACCTTCTGGGTCAATACTGTTGTGGCAGAGTGGGTGGAGGCAAAAGAATATATGTGAAATGGGAGGGAATAGTTCAGACTGGATAGGACTGGGGGCTCCATAATAGCTTGTTTGATCTGGACAAAGGTATTTTTTTCCTTTGGGATCTACTCAATTTGTGTGTCCTTTTTCATCATATCATTTAGAGGTTTTACAACCTTGGTGAAGCCAGTGATGAAATGTCAGATGAAGTTGATCTTCCCAAAGAAAGACCACATTTATTTCTTACTACCATACATTTGCAACTTTAGTAGTGCCTCTAATCTCTCAAGGTTGATGGATATACCCTTCTCAGAGACAATATGTCCTAACAGTTTTCCCTTAGTGACCCTGAATATGCATTTCTTAGGGTTGAGGGAGATACCAAACTGGCGGCACCACTCGCAGACCTTGGTGAGGTGGGTTGGATGCTCATGCCTCTCTCAGGAGAAAAATGTTAAATCATCCATGTAGATGATTATGTATTTATTAACCAAACCTTTGAAGGCAATGTCCATGGCTTTCTATAATGTAGCTCCGGCGTAAAGAAACCCGAAAGGCATTCTTTTGTAGGAAAAAATTCCCCACTTGGTGGTGAATGTCATTTTAACTCTATCTTTGAACTTGACCATTACCTGGTTATACCTAGAATACCCATCCAGGAAGGAAATCATCTGGGAACTATTGACAATTTGTAACACCTCATCTAACGATGGAAAAGGATAGTTATCTTTCTTTGAGGCCTTATTCAAATTATGGAAGCCTACACACACTCAAATTTCCCCATTCTTTTCTAGATTGGGACTAAGTTGGCTACCCAATTTATATGTCAAATCAGGAAAAATATCCACACGGCCAATAATTTTTGAATCTCCTAGTGAATGGGGGTTTCAATCAGGGGATTTACTGGTCTCTATTTCAGCCAAAAGGGTTTAGTGTTTGGTTCCAGGGGGGTGGTGTGTGTCATGATAGAAGTATCATAATTCTTTAGGTCTTCATTCCCCCATGCAATTAAATCAATGTATTCTTTGAGAACCGCAAGAATGTTCTCTTTCTCCTCTGGAGAGCAAGAGGTGCCAATATGAAAAAACTTTTCTTCAACACCAATCCCGATTACATTTACCTTTTTGTATTTTCCTCCTTTGGGGGTTTGGGATGTTCTGTCTTTGGCTCGAGGGTCAGAGTCAAAGATTTTTTTAAGGAAAAACATATCCTTTGGGATGGTTTTGGTGGGAAAATTGAGGATATTGTCCTCACTTCCTCCTTGCCCGATATCATCATGTTCTTCTTCCATGATCTAGTCTTCAAAGAAACCAACATTTGCCATGAAAGAGAGGATATGTCTATGATCTTCCAAGACTTGAAGGTGGGCTATATTATCGGATATGGAGGGTGTGGGAAACATTGCTACTGAAAATCTCTAGATCCAAGAACCTTCCATGGGCTCGAGAGTGTTGGCTGATATAGTGAGAGCATCTAGAATAAATTTATGTTTCTAGGGAATTACCTCAATACCAAAGGCATCAAATTCTTCTATCAAGCTACATACCAGGTTGTGATAGGATGCTATCTGTTTATCTTGGCATGTGTATTGGCTCTGTACATACTTGATTATAGTTATGATTCACCCATTACCCAGAGGTACATGAATCATTTCCTTAGTACAAAAAAAATTCTGAGGATGAAGGCCTCGTACTCAGTGACATTGTTGGTGCAATTGAACTGCAGACAGTAAGATGTGGAGAAAGACTTTCCTCAAGGGTTGATTAAATCGACCCTGACTCTACAACCTTGTTTGGATCTAGACCCATCAAACTTAAGGATCTAGAGGTCATTGTTAGTATAATGGGGCTAGGAAGGTCGTGTATTAGTGAATTTTGGTTTGGAATGGGGAGGGGTTTTGTGTGCGTCTTTCGACAGGGGAGACACAAGAACTGGAACATCTTCTGAAGGAGTCCATGCTGAGGATTCCTCAAAAGGTGATCCATCCAATATGTTTATGGTTGGACCGCAGTAAGATGGGGCTTGGTCCCTATGTTTTTACACTTGGAAATCTTCAAGGTGAATGTTAGCATCATCTACACATGGTACACATTCCAACTCAAAATGGCCTTGACAGTGGACTCGATACCAAGTGTTAGACAGTAGGGAAGCTAAATTTGCATTGTCACCCTGGGATCCCACATCCTATTTTAGATTTACAATGAGATCATGAACCCTCTAGGTGATTATAGGGTCTATTTTGGGTGTCATTCCACCCGGGATGTATTCCAAGGTTAAAATATCTTTAGCTTTGTACAACCTGGGTTCTTGATGTAGAGGGTTTAGAACTTTAGTGTTTCCTTCACCCTAAGTTATTATCAATTCCCCAAACCATCCAATGGTCTACTACTCTATATTATCTTCACCAATATTGGCTTCCTAGACCCTCCTAATTAACTTTCCTACTAGGTATAGTTGAGTTGATGAAGCAACAAAACTCACACAATTTCAACTAGTCCAACTAGTTCATCAATCACCTTGATTCTTCACTAGATCTTCCTCTAGAACCCTAAACCATTGCTTAGGATCTTCCCACACACCTCTTACGCTCTAATCTATGTTCATAGGACCTTAAAATTCCATTCTAGGTGTTCAAAACCCTTCTGGTCACTCTATTCACCTCTATAATGTCACAAATCAAAGATAGGCCTAATTAGTCCTATTTCTAGTAGGTCTATTTTCACTATTTTTCAAAAAATGCTCCAAATTATCCCAAAAAACCTTATAAGATACCTTAAGAATCTTAAATATATCAACTATCACTTCAATTATCCAAAGGTATAGTCCCTAAAGACACCCACAACCCTAATTACTTCCAGGCCCTAGCTTTCAGCCTATCTTTTAGGCCTCTAGACCAGTTAGTACAAATTGTCTTCAATTTGTTCTTCAAACTCCACTCCACCTTATGTAACCTTTTTATACTTCAAGGGGAAACATTAGGGCTTCTACACATGCCACTAATTTTTCCATCCAAGATCATGGGTGTATTGATTCAATCCCATCTTTGCCCTATCCCAGCTCACCTACTCCAAGTAGTCAGCCTAGGGAATCACTCCAAGTCCAGGAGTTCAACTGAAAGAAAAAAAAGGAAAAAAAAATCACTATGTATAGACCCTAACCTATCATCCCACTTTATTTCATCCATTTTCAACTGTGGATGCTTAGGTTAGATCCATTTTTGTTCCTGCAACTCTGCAAATTGAAATTACAGACACAGTCACCTAAATCCTAATGTAACTTTACACCTACTAAACTTGAAACAAAAATAGATTATGGAAAATAAAGATAATACAAATATCTACACTCCCATGGAGTCAAATTTCTCAATTCAATGCATACACAGCCGTACAAAGATGCAAAAACACTGCAAATTACAAGAAATATCATAAAACCATCTATACAAATTAGTCTCATGTATGGTCTAAAAATAAAACTCCATTAACCTTTCAAAAATCATCAATCCATGCTGAAATACCCGAGCATGGGTGGTTAAAACAGTCCAAACTCCGATTTGCAACTTTGTGTAAAAAGTTGCAAAAGTTGCTTGAGCAACTTTTGAGCATTTCTTGCTATTTGACAAAATTGGTCAACTCAATACATGTTGACCCATCCTAGGACCCTAGTTAGGACACTTAGGACACTAGAGAAGATTAAAACCCTTAGTTTCCCAAAAATAGCAAATTTTACACTTTTAGACCATGTGACCACATTGTGAACAAAATGAGCAAATTTTTCTCTTACAACCACAGATGATTGAACTTGGATCCAACACTCACGCATCTTATTAAAAACACACCAAAGACCCCTAAAAACCCTAAACACCATCTAACCTATCTTCAATCCAAAATGGGAGGTGCTCTGCACCATACTCCCTTGAGACAAAAAAAACTCAAGTCCCTTGAGTTAGGAGGTCTTCAATGGTGACTCCATACTTTAGAATGTTTGGTTCAATCATCCAAGTGGCCTCAGATTCAGGTAGCCCCTGCCACTTCACAAGATACTCTTTGTACGTACCCTTCTTGGTCTTCTTAATCACCTTTGAGTCTAGTATACTGTCCAACTGCAGAGGGTGAGGGGTAGGAAAATCTCTGACCAAATATTCTTCACCCAAATCTGAAAGAGTGTGTTGACCAGTGTCTAAGGGTAGTCCCTTATAGGGATAGAGATTAGACACATTGAAAATGGGTGAGATGCCCAAATCAGGAGGAAAATCCACCTCATATGCATTCTTACCATACTTGTGCAATATCTTTAATGGTCCTATCTTCTTCATTAGTAGTTTGGTTGGCTTACCTTTAAGCAATCTTTCCTTCCTAAGGTAGGAAAGTACCAAATCTCCCACCTTAAATTGCAAATCCCTCCTTGTCTTATATACCTTGGCCTTATACTTGTCAACTTGTTGTTGTAATGTCTTTCTCTCTTGGTCATGTATCTCTTTCATCTGCTCTTCAAAGGATTCTCCTTGTGCACTCCTTTTTTCTTGTACACTAAGATCCCTCAACTCCAAGATCCCTCTAGGATTAGCCCCATAAACTATCTCAAATAGGATTTTACCAGTGCTCCTATTAATGGAATCATTATAGGCATATTTTGCTTGTCCAATAATATGATCCCATGACTGTCCATGTTGCTTAGTCAAGCATCTCAATAGGTTTCCTAAAGACCAATTAACTACCTCAATTTTCCCATCTGACTGAGGGTGATAGGATGAAGAGAAAGACAAATTTGTCCCTAATATCTTCCAAAGAGTCTTCCAAAAGTGACCCACAAACTTACTATCCCTTTCACTTACTATGTTTAATGGTAATCCATGGATTCTCACTATGTCTCTAAAGAATAGACCTGCAATCTGTGAAGCATCATTTGTTTGTCTGCATGGAATGAAGTGTACCATCTTGCTAAACCTATCCACCACTACAAACTCATTGCCATGTCCCTTTGGTGTCTTAGGAAAACCTAAAACAAAGTCCATACTCAAGCACTCCCAAGGTCTCTGAGGTATGGATAGAGGTTGGTATAATCTAGTGTTTCTACATTGTCCTTTGGCTCTCTGACATATCTGACATTGCTCCACACACTTCCTAACATCTAACTATAACTTAGGCCAATATTAGTGCCTATTCACTTGCTCAAGTGTCTTGTCCACTCCAAAGTGGCCTCCCAAGCTTCCTTGGTGTTTCTTCTTGACTATGTTCTCCCTCATTGATCATTGAGGTATACACATTAAGTGTCCCTTGAACAAAAGTCCTTCCTGCAATATGTAATTAGTAAACTCTACTTGGAAACCCTATTGTAACTTCTCACATGCTTCATAAGCTTCCTATAAATCTCTATCCTCCTTGTAGAGATCTTTAATATCACTCATCCCTACACTCTACAATTGTATCTCCTGAATAGTCAACACCCTTCTACTTAGATAATATGCAACCTTGTTGCTAACACCTTTATTTTGTTTGATGATAAATGTATATGCTTACAAGGATTCTACCCATTTTAGGTGCCTCTTATTTAACTTCTCTTTCCCATTCAAGAAACTAAGGGCATGGTTATCTGTGTAAACCAAAAATTCCCTTGGTAGGAGGTAATGTCTCCACTTTTTGAGTGCTTGCACCATGGCATACAACTCCAAATCATAGGTGGAGTTCTTTTGTTTGGCATCATTAAACTTCTCTGAGAAGAATGCCACAGGATGTCCCTCTTGACTTAACATTGCTCCAATGGTTATCTTACTAGTATCACACTCTACCACAAATAACTGATTAAAATTGGGGAACCTAAGAGTAGGTAGTTTAGCTATCCTTTTCTTCAACATTACAAAACCTTGATCTATTTTTTTTGTCCACTTGAACTGACATTTGACTCCTCCCTTAATAGTGTTAATAATAGGTACACATACATGACTAAAATTTCTTACAAACTTCCTATAGTAGGAGGCAAATCCATGAAAAATTCTAACATCTCCTATGGATCTAGGGGTTGGCCACTCCAATATAGACTTGACCTTATCAAGATCCATCTTTATACACCCCTTAGCAACAAAAAAACCAAGATACACTAATTCAGTTTTCAAGAACTTGCATTTTTCCTGATTGATCATCAACTTCTATTGGTTTAGCCTCCTCAATACCAATTCCAAGTGTTTCATTTGCTCCTCCTTAAACCTACTAAAGATCAAAATGTCATCAAGATAAAAAATTGTAAACTTACTTATAAAGTCTACTAGCACTTAATTCATGAGCCTCATGAATGTGCTAGGTGCATTTTTAGGCCAAAGGGCATTACAAGCCACTCATACAGCCCTTCATTTTTCTTGAAGGCTGTCTTCCACTCATCACCAAGCCTAACCCTAATTTGATGATATCCTAACTTCAAATCCACCTTGGATAAATAACAAGAACCTCCCAAGTTGTCTAGAAAATCCTTAAAAAGAGGCATGGGAAATATATATCTGATTGTGATATTGTTAATGGCCCTGGAGTAGGTACACATCCTCTATTTTCCATCCTTCTTAGGTATAAGGACAGTGGGCACAACACAAGGACTCAAACTCTTCCTTATTAGCCCTTTCTCCAAAAAATCTTGAATTTGTTTTGCAATCTCTCCATTGTGACTTGGTGTCATTTATATGTTGCCTTGTTAGGTAGATTAGCACTAGGTATGAGGTCTATCTGATGGCTCACATCCCTCATGGGTGGAAATTCACTAGGCAATCCATTATCCACTATCTCATGGTACTTTTCCAACAATGCTTGTACTTCTTGTGGCATACTGACTTTCTCCTTAATCTCCTCCTTTGGTTTCACTATCACTACACAAAAAACCCCTCTTTCCTTCTTCATAACCTTTAGGAACTCCTTTCCACTCAAAACCATCACACTGGTTCCCACATGCTTCTCTTAATTAGGTTCTTGTAAGGGATCCATTTGAAACTTCTTCCCTTGTTTGGTAATCACATAGTTATTCTTTTCACCATCATGAATGGCCTTCACATCATATTGTCATGGGCGTCCTAGAAGGAGATGACATGCATCCATGGGAAATATGTCACATAGCACCTTGTCCTTATAATCTCCTATTTCAAACTCCACCATAGTTTGTTCATCCACCACTATCTGATATCCTTTGTTTAGCCATGACACTTTGTAGGGGGTAGTGTGGGGTATCCTTCTAAGTTTTAGTTTGTCCACCATCTCTGTTGACACTATCTTCTCTATAGAACCAGAGTTCACTATCACCTTGCAGATCTTCCCATGTGACTTAAAAGTATTTTTAAACAGGTTCTTTCTTTGAGGTGGTTCTATAGTACTAGAAACTTTCAACAAAGTCCTTCTCAACATAAGTTTTTCTCCATCCAATACTCGCCATGCCTTGGATATGGGAGAAGTGACACTTTGTGTGTCATCTTCTTGCACTAACTGATTCATTCTTTCTCCCATGGATTATGTGGAAGTTTTATCATGACATCTTCCCATTGTATGGCCCACTTGATTACAATTGTAACATCTTCCAGTGAAGAAAGAATTGGTCCTTCTTTATGACTAGAATCAACCCCTTGGAGGCCCTCTTCCTTTGTATCCTCCTCTCTGAAATGAATCTTTGTACTGATTGCCTCTATTGTTGTCTGTGGATTGTGTTTCTTCTAGCCTATTTGGACTTTGACCTCTTCCAAAGTTACCCCTGCCTTTGAATCCTCTATTATTACCCCTACCTCTTTGTTGGAAATCATTCCTCCTTCTAGCCTTCTCCTCTGCTCTCAAGGATAACTAAAAACATTTGTGCATACTGTCAGGAGCCATCATATTGATTTAATCTTGGATTCCTTTCCTCAATCCATTGAGGTTTCTTGCTACCTTTTCTACCTCTTCTTCTTTTCTTCTTTCCCTTAGGCTCAATTTGTGGAACTCCTCAGTGTAGGAACTTACTGAAAACTCTTGTCTCAAATTCTACAACTTTTGATACATTTCAATCTCATAATTAGTGGGCAAGAATTGTTCCCTCAACCTGATCTTCATTCTATCCCAAGAAATTATCTTCTTCTTACCAATGGTTACTCTTTCATCCTACATCATGTTCCACCACACCAATGCAGATCCCTTGAGTCTAGCCTTTGCATAATTGACTCTCTTGTCCTTTGACACTTCTTTGTAGTCAAACTGATTGTTTATGGCCTCTAGCCAATCCAATAACCCTTCACCATTAAAAATTACACAATAGTAAGGAATGTGTTCCATACTATCTTTTTAGATGGACTTAAAGGCATCCAAGACCACCTTCTGATCTTTATCCATCTCCACTTCTTTTCCTTTTCCAGTTGACTCTCCTCTTACCCTTTTTTCTATGTCAGATTGGCCTTTTCCAATAGATTTTGGACAAAGTCCACTATGGCATCTTTTCTCATTTCCTTTGGTGGCATGATTTCAACCTCGTGGCTCTCCTCCCCTTCAGACATACACCAAACTTAAAGAAATTCTGGCTCTGATACCACTCTGATGCAGAGGGTCTAGAGTTCTAGTGTTTCATTCACCCTAAGTTGTTATCACTTTCCCAAACCATCCAATGATCTACTCCTCTATATTATCTTCACCAAGATTGTCCTTCTAGACCCTCCTAATCAAATTTCCTCCAAGGTATATTTGAGCTGATGAAGCAACAAAACTCACATAATTTCAACTAGTCCAACTAGTTCACCAATCACCTTGATTCTTCACTAGATCTTCCTCTAGAACCCTAAAACCTTGCTTAGGATCTTCCCACACACGTCTTTCGCTCTAGCCTATATTCACAAGACCTTACAATTCCATTCTCAGTGTTCAAAACCCTTCTGGTCACTCTATTCACCTCTATAATGTCACAAATCCAAGATAGGCCTAATTAGGCCTATTTCTAGTAGGTCTATTTTCACTATTTTTCAGCCAATGCTCCAAATCCTCCCAAACAACCTTATAGGAGACCTTATGAATCTGAAATATATCAACTATAACTTCAATAATCCAAAGTTATAGTCCCTCAAGACACCCACAACCCTAATTACTTTTAGGCCCTAGTTTTCAGCCTATCTTTTAGGCCTCTGGACCAGTCAATGCAAATTGTAATTGTCTTCAATTTGTTCTTCAAACTCCACTCCACCTTATATAACCTTTGGATCATTCAAGGGTACACATTAGGGCTTATAAAAATTCCACTAAGTTGTCCATCCAAGATCATGGGTGTATTGATTCAATCCCATCTTCGCCCTGTCCTGGCTCACCTACTCCAAGCAGTCAGCCTAGGGCATCACCCCAAGTCTAGAAGTTCAATTGAAAGAACAAAAAGGATATATAATCACTATGTACAAACCCTAACCTATCATCCCACTTGGTTTCATCCATTTTAAATCATGGATGCTTAGGTTAGAGCCACTTTTGTTCTTGCAACTCTGCAAATTAAAATTGCAGACACAGACACCAAAATCCTAATGTATCTTTACACCTACTAAACTTGAAACAAAAATAGATTATGGAAAAGAAAGATAATACAAATATCTACACTCCCATGAATTCATATTTCTCAATTCAATCTGCACACAGTTGTACAAAGATGCAAAAATACTGTGAATTGCAAGAAATCTCAAAAAATCATCTGTAAAGATTAGTCTCACGTGTGGTCTAACACTAAAACTCCATTAACCTTTCAAAAATCATAAATCATGCTCAAATACCCGAGGATGGGTTGTTACAACCATCCAAACTCTCATTCGCAACTTTTTACAAAAAGTTGCAAAAGTTGCTTGAGCAACTTTTGAAAGTTGCTAGCAACTTTTGAGCATTTCTTGCTCTTTGACCAAATTAGTCAACTCAATGCATATTGACCCATCCTAGGACCCTAGTTAGGACACTTAGGACCCTAGAGAAGATTAAAACCCTTATTTTCCCAAAAATAGAACCTTTTACACTTTTAGACCATGTGACCATATTGTGAACAAAATGAGCAACTTTTTCTCTTACAACCAAAGATGATTCAACTTAGATCCAACACTCATGGATCTTATTAAAAAAACACCAAATGATAACATGTAACTAATTGAATGTTTGATAATGTTAATTTGAATATAATGCAAGGCATTAAATCAATTAATGGTTTGTATTGTCATTGATGTCAACTTGATATCATCTGTACGGTCATGTACATAATGCCAAAGACTTCAGAGAATCAATGGAACAAAGGTTATGCTTTCAGCAATACATAAAAGTCAAGTATTCACTAAGTGATAAATAATACCTATGGAGTGCACACCATCGGTAAAAAAAACGAAGAAAAGTCATAGCGATACCTGACGAGCAAAAGATAGTATTGCCCGATGAAGCAAAACCACAGGATACCCGACGAGCTGAAAACGGAGTTGCCCGATGAGTAAAAATCCAATGATGCCCGACGGATGGAGATCTCGAAGCTAACTAGAGTCATGCCGATGAAACTATTAGTTGTCATCAACAACTAACTGAAGAGTTGCCTGATGGAACAGAGAGTTCATAAAATAACAAAATATCTAGCTGGCAAGAGCTAAAGATAGACTTAACTGGTTGTTTTCTTTGTTTTATTCGACCAGAGTTAAGTGATTGATTTAAATAAGATTTGTATAGTTGGAAATAAGATAACTATGAGATAAATTTGGAGTTATGATTTAAATCAAATTGGCTGGATTGTTTTTCACACCAAGAATCAAGAATCAAGAAATAGTGAATATCATGTCTATATAAGAGACTAGCTTAATTCATTTTCGTATCACATGAAAAGGGGATTAAAGGGGAGTGAATAGAAAGAGGATGCTGAAGAGAAACTGATGAAGAATAACTTCATACAGTCCTAATCAATCAAGCTGAAGCAGAGATAAATAATTTTGCAGACACCGACGAACAGTGAAGCACAACATCAAAGAGCAGAAAGTGTGGAGCACAAAGAATTGAATTAATACATTGATTAGAGAGGTAATGTACTTAAATAGATCTGAAAATCTACAATTCAAAGTTGCATTAGAAACAATTCATAGTGTTTTAGTTTAACCATTGAAGCATCAAGTCTCTTAATAGAGGAGGACTTGACAGTCTTCTATATATTGAGGTACATCCCAAGGAGTGCCAAAAAGGTTGATTCATGAAATTAGTATTGGATTTGCCCGATACCTATTGACAGTCTAAGAACAAGGTTGATTCAAGGATGGTAGCAATAGATGCCTGATACTAAGTGACAACCTCTATGTATAAAATCCTCTAACAAGGTTGCACTTAACAGTGTGTTTGTAACCTTTAACAGGGTTGGCTCCTAACAGGGCTCACTTCAAAAGAGTGAAATTTTGGGGTACTGGTCCCAATGGTTTTTCCCTTAACAGGGTTTCTACGTTAAAAATTCATGTGTAATGTGTGTATGATTTATTTCTTTATTGTTTTGTATCTGACATAGTTAACACTGGGTTGATTGGTATACTCTGCTTATTTACTGAGTTTCAGTAAATAGTTAAACTGCTTATCGGTAATCAAGGAGCACAAGGACATACAAGGAAAACCGACAGATAGTTAATCATTATAAGTATTTCATGACATGCATCTTATAGGGACTTAATAATCCGAGGTTTATTTGATTGGTGGTTAATGTTTAAAGGATAATATATTGAGATCACTGATTCAGCCCCCCCTCTTAGTTATTACTAACAATTGGTATCAGAGCTTGTGTGCTTAGGAAGGAAGGTTTCAAGACCTAAGTCAAGATCACAAGATGAACAGATGAGATGTGCCCAAGTTGAACAAAGACAAACTTGCTGCATGGAAAAGTAGGATAAGAATCCACTTATCAGGTATTGGTAATGATGTTACTCAATTCCTAGATACTGAATATGTGTTTCCTACAGGAGTATTGATAGTAGATCAATTGAGAGAGAAGCATGAACACAACTGCATGGTTATAGAGCTTTCTTCCTCACTCTCTGATGCTAAGTTTGAAGATGTCAAGGATTGCAAAACTACAAAGAAGATGTGGGACAAACTAAAGCTTGTACATGGAGGTGATACAAATGTTCTGAGAGCCAAGGCAGAAAGCCTTTGAGGAAAATTTGATGATCTCAGAATGAAAGAAGGATAAAACATCACACAGTACATCACAAGGGTTAAAGAAGTATTCAATGCTATACGAGGTGTTGGAAGTACACTTGAAGATGAGACATTGGTAAGTAAAATCTTAAGAACCTTACTGCCTGTTTCTTCCATTCAAGAAATGAGAGCAGTAGAAAATAATACAATTACTCTTGATAGTTTAATTGGTAGACTGATTTCATTTGAGATGAATAACTTTGATAATAGTGTCTTACCAAAGTTAGAGTCTGCATTTAAGTCTTCTATCAGAATAATCAAATCAAGTCATAGACACACATATAGAAGAGATAGTGAAAGTTAAAGTGAAGAAGAATATCTAGATGAAATAGAAGCACTTATGGCTAGAAGAATGCAAAGAGGCAAAGGTAAATACAAAGTCAAGTTACCACTTGTATGCTTTAATTGTAAAGAGATTGGACACTTTGCTGTAAGATGTCCTAACAGAAGAAAAGATGACATAAGTAATGACAAATATTTTGAGAATAAATTTGACAGAGGTGATAACAAATATTACAGAGGTTACCGACAATCAAAAAGAAGAGATACCTGAGACTACAAGGAAAAAGGAAAGAAGGCTAGCTACCTAGATACTTGCAAAGATGAAGATACTGACACCGAACCTGATGAAGACATCGAGATGGTATTTGTAGCTATGAAGGATGATTCAGATGAAGATGAAAGGTATGTAGAAACTGCAATCATATCTAAGGTTAGCAAGAATGACATCTAGATTATAGATAGTGGCTACACTCACCACATGACCGGTGATAAAGAAAATTTGAACACTTTTGAGTATTATAATGGTAGAATAGTAAGAATGGGTAATGATACACCTTGTCCAGTTGAAGGTAAAGGAACTATAATGTTGAATAACCTGATTAAATGTGAAAATCCTTATTGGGTAAAAGGATTGAATTATAATCTGTTGAGTGTTTCTCAGCTGAATAATTCAGGTCACAGAGTAGCATTTGAGAATAAGAAGGCAAAGATCTTCAATAAATCAAGAACACTGATTGGTACCAGTGAATAGACTAAAGGTAACTTATTCTATCTAAATGATCCTAAAACCACTTGCTTAATGACTAGAAATGAAGACATATGGTTGTGGCACAAAAGATTGTGTCATGTGAATTTTGATAACATGATAAAAATAAGTAGAAGGAGAAATGTAAGAGGCTTACCGACGATGAAGAAGCTAGACAACATCATGTGTAAGAATTGTCAAAAAGGTAAAATGACTAAGTCTAGTTTCAAAAGTAAAACCCATACATATTTTGAAAAGAATTGAATTGATACATTGATCAGAGAGGTAATGTACTTAAATAGATCTGAAAATATGTAATTCAAAGTTGCATTAGAAACAGGTCATAGTGTTTTAGTTTAACCATTGAAGCATCAAGTCTCTTAATAAAGCGGGACTTACCAGTCTTCTATATATTGCGGTACATCCCAAAGAGTACCAAAAAGGTTGATTGATGAAAGTAGCATTGGATTTTCCCTATACCTATTGACAGTCTATGAAGGAGGTTGATTCAAGGATGGTAGCAATAGATGCTCGATACTAATTGAAAACCTCTATGTATAAAATCCTCTAACAAGGTTGCACTTAACAGTGTGTTTGTAACCTTTAACAAGGTTGGCTCCTAACAAGGCTCACTTCAAAAGAGTGAAAATTTGGGGTACCGGTTCCAATGTTTTTTCCCTTAACAGGGTTTCCACGTTAAAAATTCATGTGTTATCTGTGTATGATTCATTTCTTTATTATTTTGTATCTGACATAGTTAACACTAGGTTGATCGGTATACTCTGCTTATTTTTTGAGCTTTGATAAATAGGTATATTACTTATCGGTAATCAAGGAGAATAAGGACAGAGAAGGAAAATTGATAGACAGTTAATCATTATAAGTATTTCATGGCATGCATCTTATAGGGACTTAATCATCTAAGTTTTATTTGATTAGTGGTTAATGTTTGAAGGATAATATATTGAGGCCACTGATTCACCCCCCCTAGTTATTACTAACACCAAAGACCCCTAAACAACCCTAAACACCACCTGACCTATCATCAAGCCAAAATGGGAGGTGCTCTGCACCAGTTCTAGCTTAGCAAACATTATTTCTCTCATTTCACCATAGTCGGTGAGGGCTTGTTTAATTCGGGGTTCACTCTCTACTTTGATTTGGTTGGCCTCTCCTCTCCACGAGAGCCATAAGTGGGAGAATTTAGTCAAGATGTATCTATTCAAGGATTTGGACCAGTTCTGACTTAGGAGCATCCCATAAGTTTCAAGGATGTCAACCACTTGGATATCGATGATTTTATATATTCAGGGATCTTGTACTAACTGTAATTGGACATTTTTCAATTCACCCACCATTTTAATAGTGGTTTTGTCTAGCTAGACCAACACACCTTGCTTCTTACAAATGGTGCATGACATTACCCGAAGCTTCAAAATTGACTAAGCAGTTGTGTAGGTTCTTACCGTGAATTTTAAGGCCGAGCACAAAGGGGGGCCTTCTGTATTCCCTCATAATACGACTGCATTGGCATCGTCAAAAGTGTCAGACTTGGGTGGGCGGTTATGAAGTTTTAGGTTCTCCAGATACTGTAAGAAGACTTCCTTTACTCAGGGCAACTGAGTAATACTTCCATTAAGGTCATGTTGGTGGTGGTATTTTCCATCACCTTTGTGATATTGAATTTCCCTCTTGGGGTCCATTGACCTTTTCCCATGGAATCCCATGCTTAGTTTAGGGCAAGCCCCATTGGAGGGGGTGGGTTGATATTTGCGAGAGGTTCTGGTGGGAGATTTGTAATCTTCAAGGGAATTGATGTTGTGAGAGGGCCTTTTTGGACTAACTCCACGTGTTTTAGGGAGTCCTAGGGTTGGTAAAATCATTAGCCTCAAAGGCTCGGATGGAGTCATTGAAAAATCCATGTAAACTGGCCTCCTCTCCATCTTCCTCTCCTTCTCTGAAGAAGATAGTTTCATAGGAGAAAGATGGGTGATGGGGTTTGGCAGAGGATTCTGGAGGAGGAGAATCAATGTTTTATTGCCTATCAAATTGGGAGATCTGGATGATCTTCTACAACATGGTGCACTTTACCTCAAAATGTGATCTAGTATCATACAGTAGACACCATGATGTCAAGGAGTAGAATTAGGAGAGTTGTGCAGAATGGCTAGGTCTTGCACCCCCTCTGGTCTTAGTCTGACTTGGGAGGATACCCCCATTGTTCTGGGGCCCAAAATTATTGGAACTCTATTGTCCCAAAAAAATGTTACCTCGTTGGGAGGGGTTGGTACCATGGGACATGGATGGTACCATCTTTAGTTGTCCCATGTCTGTGGTGAGCAAGGACACCTATCATCAAAGGGATTCAACCTCAGTGAAAATTTGGGTAGTGGTGTCACAATCTGATGAATGAGGTGGTGGGATAGGTGCAATGACACCTATCACTGCTAAAGGTAATCCTCCAGGTGCATACGCTTGGAGAAAGGGTACCCCAAAAGATTGAGGTACTAGGTGCTACGGTTGTGCCCACAGTGTGTAGTCTAAGGCTTGAGGATTTTGGTGGGGAGTGGGATAAACATACCAAGGTGCTAGATTCATCATTGGGGCACCAATTTCTGGTTTAGGATCATACCCCTCGGGTAGGTAGTTCCTCCAGGTTGCATGTTATATGGAAGGCCCCGCCCAATACCATCAGGGGATTTTCTCAAATTCTGGGATAGTTCTAAGGCAAGGTTGTAAACCTTGGCCAAGGTGTCCCTTTCATTGGTGGCGGTGGTTCTCCATAAGAGATTAGCAAAAAATGGGTCCAAGGAATTAAGATAAGTCTAGATAATTACCTTGGTAGATGGGATGAAGGGTCCCATGCATCATTTTATGGTTAAAGGTTGTAGAAGGCTCATTGGGCTCTTTTATAATGGAAATGAACTGGCTATGGGACTAGGTTGGGTCCACATGGACCCAAAACATCATCATAAAGGTGACTTCCATATCTTACCAACTATTGATGGATTTGGCTGGCAAGTTTAAATACCAGTTCAACTTGCTCTCCCTGAGAGATAGTGAGAACAACCTGCTCACCACATCCTCATGCTAGATGTGGTGTCTATTCATAGAATCCTTATAGGCCTATAGGTGTTCTTCTATGGTCCAGGGACCTACATGTTTTTACTTGGGACAAATCTTCTACGGATGTGGAGGAAGTTCATTAAGAGCATTAGGGAACTATCACATCGGACACTCGGTGTTGTTAAAATATGTGATCATTTGGAATGTGGGATTCAAAGAGGTGTTGGTTACTAAGGCATGTTGAGTAACCTAGGTACTCTCAGAATTTTTGAGCCCTAAACCATGATTCAAAGGATACTTTTTTTTGGTAGGTCCTTTTTCCTCGAACTGGGTGTCCAAGTTCTGCAAACTCTCTGGGGTTTGGGGTTGATCAAAGTATTCTTTTGAAATGTAAAGGTGAAAATGAACCTAACCTATAGAAATATTGGTCTATAAATCTAATACTTGGGGAACCTCTAAAAGGTGTAGCATAGAATTTTTCAGGAGAAGATGATCTCATTCCCTCCTTCTAGCACTAATTTCTATTGATTGGACTTTGTGACAGCCTCGCCAACAGTCACCAGATACTAGAGTATCGACCAACTTCACCTAAAGATGTTTATCAGAGAGAGGGATCTCCTAACCCTAAAGACCTTGGTAGTCAAGTCATGATGGTGTGGGGTTACCTTATTTGGGCAGGTGATTGTTTGTTTTGAGGGGATAGTTGGTTTTGACTCATCAACCTCTAAAACTTCAATGATAATGGGTTTTGTGCAAGCATTCTTCATATTCGACAAAGAAAATATAAAAAGATAGGACAAGGTTAGCATAAATATCTAACTACAATCATGATATACATTTCCATAACATCAACAAAGTTTGAGATGAAAATAACTAATAGATCTTGAGCATACATATGATAGTCAATCAAGCATATACTAGTAGCGAGGTAAATTATTTCATCAAATCATCAAAGAACTAGAATAGAGGACATAAGGAAGCATACAACATGAAAAGCATATGTTAACTCTAGGATCAGAAATATAACAAAAAATGGTGCTGAATGGTGTTCCTCATTCTTTCATTAACTTCAAATCCAGCATCATTGGTAGTTACACTAGTGGCTCCAAGGGAGAATTAATCTACTCTGAACTTTTAAAGCAAGAGAGCTAAAACTGAAACTTGTATTACTTGTGGATAGCTAAATCATCAATTCATTGACCCTTGGAATAGCATTGGACTTATTATTTATAGACATATTATCTACTTACGAAGCTACTTACATTATATTACAATATTTACAATTGGTGCTACCTGCGCTGTCAGGGTCATCATACTATATAAATCATTTGAGAAGAAAAGAGAGGAAAGAAACCCCATGAAATTTGGCATCAAAAAGAGTGTCTTTGTACTTGTAAACATGATGGTGCTTTCTGGGTGACTTGGGCTATACGCCCTCATTAATGCATCTTTGGTTCTTGGTCACCTAGTGATACTTCATATGCCAGATATTAAAGTTTGGAACGATGCCTTGGGGGTTGAAACATGTCTGGTGATAAACTTTTTGGCTAACAGTGACCCATTGGCATAAAACTTGTGATCTGGGATTCTAGACTCTGGGAGCTTACGCTCAAAGAATAAAGAATTATTCCTTAGATCCCACCCCTAATGAAGGAACCCTCGAGGTCAGGGAAATCTCATTAGCCTTTGAACTTTTCATATGCTTCTAGAATCTAGACTATACCTTCTTCCACGTCCTTCAGACAATCCTGACGATCAACAAAACTTTTTAAGTGATCATCGGCATCTTTGACCTTCTCCTTCAACTCTGTAGCCACCTTGATAGCGTCATAGGACTTGATCATCATCTAGGAGAGTTGCACCATTATGGTGTTACTGAAATCTTTGTCAAGCCAAAATTAAGCCTCGGCCACTTCATCAAACTTGCTAAGTATAGAATCAATGGGAGTATACGTCTTGGGGCTGAGACTCAAATAGAAAACTTCTCATGGCTCCAATCTTCTAGGTCATCCATTCATCCACCACCAGTGCTTTTCTTTTCATAGTTCTTGGCACATCAACATCACCCTGAGGGAGCGGTGTTCCAAAAACTGAAGATTCAGGTGTTTCAGAGGCGAGGTGGAGCACTAACTCTATCAAGAGTTCGAAGAGATTTGTGTTGGTAACTTTCAACTCCTTCACCCTTTGGGACTTTTTTTATACCAGGTGTGGATAGTCTAGCTTGCCTCGTTCAAGATTTCTAATTCCCCTTGTTGGTTTCATTTTCCTAGAGGCATCTCCGTGATCGCATATTCTTCGGTAGCAACCTCCAAGTCTTCATTTTCTACTACAACGGAGGCTATTATCGCCACCACATTACCATCTGGGGACCTTCAAGTGGTATGAAGGGTATGAGCCTTCTTAGGCTTCCTTTTTACCTATCCTTTAGCCAACATTTTAGCTAGTGATAGTGGGGCCACCATTATTGTTGAGGATTTCCTTTTCTGAGACTCCAATAACCATTGTGGCATGGCGATTAGCCCAGTCATTATCATCCCTGAGCTCAAGGCATCCCTAGGATTTGGTTCAGGTTCTCCCCTGGATGTGTTTTCTTCTATGTTGATGGGGACTTCACCTATATTTCCTTTCTCATTTTCTACACAAACTCCTGGGATATCATCCATTGGCGAGATAGGTGGTGGGGGCAGTAGAGGCAATTCATTCAAGTATACTTGTTGGAATATGGTCGCAACCTTGCCAGCCCCTACATCAACTAGTGTTAGTGAACCTCGATCACCAACTGGGCTTAGAAGCACTACATTAGAGGGTACGATTTCTCCCAAAGGTCTAGTTTCCTCTTCTGCCAGCAATTTCTCCATGGATGGAGTACTTTCCTATTCTTCTTGTATCATCCTTTCTTCTTCAGCCTCTTCTGGCCTGAATCCATCTTTTTCTTGGGCCATTCTCTCCTCATCCCCTACTAACTCCTCCTATGTGGGAACCTCAATCTCTAGTTCTACCATTTCTTCCATTGTGTTATCAACCATATCCTGTGATTCCCTGAGATCACCCATCGAAAAGAAATCATCAACGTTGATCTTTGATATCTCTAGGGTACTCTTTGGATGATCTTCTTTATCGAAGGAGGAGGAGGAAAGCACTTCAACATTGAGTACATTTCCAGGATCAAGACCTAGATTTATGCTTCATGGGGGTCATTATGCCTTCTGCTTCTTTCTTCTCTTGAGCGGCGACTCGGGGTCTGCAGTTGTTGTCATTTCTTCGGTGTCTTCTTCGCATGCTGCACTCAACAATATGGAAAGGAGGGGGAATCTCTTGGCGGGGGCCAAGAGCCTACAAGAGTATCTCTATGACTAAATGTCACTCTAGATTTTGTTGTGTCTAGTAGTTTTTAGGAGTGCTCAAAATTCTCACCCAATTGCTCCATTAGGGGGCCAAAATGGGGTCCAATACCTGAGAAGGGGTGTTGAATTTCTTCTTACCTTGGACTTTGGATTTCTCTACTACCCTGGAGCTTGAGGCTTCCAAAAAAAAATTATCAAACCAGAAAATCTTTGGGAAAACCTTCACAAAATACGTATGGTTACATTGGATCATGTTGACGGGGTTTTGCTGACTGGGTCCGCCAACAGTCTTAAGTTGTCACCGGGTTCCGGGGATACCGGCCAACTTTGCCTACAAAGGTTGTCTGGGGGAAATATATTCCTTGGGCCTTCAAGCACCTGGGTGTTGGGTCACGACAGTGCGGGGCTCAGTTGGGAGAAGTGACTGTTTTTTAGGGGGATAGCTGGTTTCTTCAACTCATTACCTCCGGAGACTCATTAAAGTAAGGTTTCCCCTAACATTCTACACTTAGAAAATAAAATGAAAAAGATCCTACAGGGTTAGAAACATTTCATCTAACTATAGTCATGTTTAAACATTCAGAACATCAATAATACTCTGACATACTACACTAAATACCAAAGAAATACATAACCATCAGTTAGAACTTCATCAGTAGCGAGGGAAAAGAGGTCGTTAATCTATTTTAACATATCAGAGTAGAAGACATAAAGAACATAAAGCATGAAATACCATTAACTCAGAAGCAGGAATGCTAACAACATCATTGCACAGAATTCTTCCTTCTTCATTAATATCTCTCCCAGTAAGCACTGGTGTGTAGTACAATGGGGGCTCCAAGGGAGCATCTAACTATTGAAAAATAGAACAATGGAGCATTGAGCTCTGCAACTTAAAATGAGAAATCACTTTGCTACTACTATGGACAACAAAATCATCAATTTTGCCGACCCTTGTAAATGGGCCGATTTGGCTATTTATACAACTCTCTCCTAACCCTAACCCTATTTTACATCATGTTTCAATAAAATACAATATCTAGGGGCCAGTAGTACCTGCGCCACCCTAAAAAAGACCTTGAGATGGAATAGGTCTGCTGTGTCAGAAGAATAAGACAAGAATATATAGTGGAAGAATCGGCCTCAAGAAGAGGGCCAGAAAGGAGAAAGAAGAAAGTAGGTCCCCTGGGGATCGAGGCTACATGCCTCATAAATGGAAAAATGCGGTGCCCTATCTCCAATGTGCCAGATGTACCTCTAAGCGGTGCCTCAAGAAATCCATCCTGTCAGAAACCAACCGTTAAGTTGACGCCTCCTTGATGTAACCAACCACCCTCTGACAACCTTTATTAACCACTTCTGAAAGCAACTGGTCAGCCTCGGGGACCGGGACACGGATCACTTGAAAGAATACAAAATTTTGGATCCAGGACTCTGGGATCCGGGAACTTACGTCCCCAAAAGAATAAAGAATACCCAACGCTTGAATTTTCCCTGGCCTCCGGAGAAAGCTCAGGGTTGCTTATTATCGTTGAACACCTGGAGGAGGTGGGAAATGCCATCTTCATCTATATCTTTTAGGCTATCCCTTCTGTACTTGTCCACTTCAATTTGTTCCCCCAGGTCTAGAATATTTTCTTTAAACTCATCGGCCATTCTCGCCGTGTCATGACCACTAAGTATCATGCGGGTTAACTTTGTCATCTGGGCCCCATCTATCCCCTCTGGAGATTGATATCGGGACTTCATTATTTCATCAAAACTCCCCAAAACTGAATCTTCAGGGGTAAATGTATCTGTGCTGAGGGGATTAACCCCGGAAGTCTTTATTACAAAATACTTATACAAATTGAAAGAATATTTCACAGTATTCACCATACTTTACAGAGACCCTACCAGTTGCTTGATTACCTTCAATGTGAGGTCAAGTCTAGAGTGTTGGGTTCTCACAAAATCAAATGATTCATCCCCCAGAATTCTGGATTTAGAAATCATATCTTCTCCCAAGGTAAGGAGTTCTTCTAGCTCCACCTTCCATGCCTGGTAATTCTTGGCATCACCCTCCCATAGGTCAATAAGAGATTCTACCTGGTGAATGACCTGTCAGGCCATGTATAAATTTGGGAGGGTGGATACTAGGAAACGCCGGGTGTTTCCTATCTACAGGGCGACCCACTCATCCACCACCTGGGATTTCTTCTTCATTACTCATAGGGAGTCTATGTCACTCTACGATAGATCTTCAGAGGTGGAGGCCTTCGGAGGAGTGGCATTGATGGGTCGAGCCAACTCAGTGAGCAACCCCATAAGATTGGCGTTCTTTTCCTTTTCCACTTTGAGCCTCTGGGATTCCTTTTCATAACGGGCTTCCACTGCCCTTGATGCCTCCTTCAGCAAGTCTACCTCACCTTGCTTTCCCCTTTTTCCTAGTGATACCTCTGCAACATTGTAGTCTCCAGGTTCTGCAGTTTCTTCATTGGCACCCGGGGGAAGTGTCCACAATGGCGACTGTTTCTCCGCCCGGCCCAGTTTGAAGAGTATGAACTATCTGAGCTTTCTTGGCCTTTGGCGGGGCCTAAACTTGGGCCATCATTTCAGCCAGGGAGAGAGGATTCACAGGGGCGGACTGAGCTTTTCTTTTCTTTCTCTCTATCAGCCACTGAGGTGGGAGGAGTGGCTTTCCTGCCTGAATTTGTTCCCTTGATTCTTCCCCAGTTTCCTGTGGCTGTTGTTCCTCAGCAGCGTGGACACCATCTGTCCCTCTCCTTGCATCTACTTCTTCTGCAACAACATTTTCTTCAACCTCCATCTCCTCAGCCTTATCCTCTGTATCAATTTCTTTGTCTGGACTTTGGTAGGCTTCCTCGGGGATTTCTTCTTCCTGCTGCTCTTCCTGTTGTTCTTGTTATTGTTCTTGTTGTTCTTCTTCTACTATCAGGGCTTCTTCCTCTATTAGCACCTCTTTAGGCAGTAGGGGAGGTGTTGAGCTAAGATTCAAAGTTTGGGCCGTGGTAATCAGTTGCCCAAAGGTTGCTCCCAGGAGTGGCCCTTGGAACGTGGCGGCTGGGGTTACGGTTATTCTCAAAGGTCCAGTTCCCCCAGCAGATGCCATTTGTTCATCTTGCACTTATTGTTCCACTCCCAGACCTTGCATCGCTTGAGCCCCAAAAGTAATCTTTGGCTCTGGCTCTTTTTATTCTACCTTCTTTTCTTGTTCTTGCGCAGGTTCTTGTTCAGCCCTCGGGACCTCTGTCTCTATTTTATTATCCCCCTACAAGTTTCCAAACTCGTCAGTTGCAAATACATCATCAAATTCCTCTTGCAGAGGGGGACTAGCTGGGACTTCTGCATGCTCTGTTTCCTTCTCCAGCTTCGGGGAACTGGAAGAGAGGATTTCCAGTTGTTGGGCTTGGGACGTTACCAACCTTGATTCTGCCTTAGGCTTTTTGTGGAGCCTTTTCTTTCTCCGGGTTACCAAGGGTGGCCCCGCATCTTTTATTACTGCTGCCTCCATGGGATCCATCCCCGTTGCCTTCACCATTAAGGCTGCCAGCGATGGGGAGGAAGAGGGGCGAAGTGGTCCGGCCATGAGCGGTGGAGTGGCCAGCTATGTTATTAATTGCTCCCTCATCTGCTGGGAGGCTGCCACTGATTGTTTTATTTGCTCTGTGATAGGGACTTCTTACATAGGAGGGGTCATGTCTATTCCTTTTCCTTTATCTACTCCCTGCGAAGAATTCCCGGCCCCTGGAGTCAATTTTGGTGCCGGTTGTGGAGTTAATTTTGGTGCCCGCTGGGTTGCTCAGCGGGTACTTCCAGGGCACACCTTCTTGAAATAGTCATGACTTCGCTCGACCACCTCTCAAGTCAATTCCTTAATTATGGGCCCTTCCTGGGCACTCCAGTTTACTGGTGGAAGAGTCTTTTTGTCGATCCCCTTTGCCTTGTACTCGGGATCGATAGTGGGGGCGGCGTCTGAGAAGTCTGTCGGGAACCTCCAGAGCTTCAATTTTTGTATCATGCTAGCTGTCATTCTGACATAGTTCCTGCTCCGCACCTCCACATCATTTTGGCAATTTACCCAAAAGTCCTCCATATGGATATGATGGGGCTCTGAAGCCCGGGGCAATGTCGTTGCTATCTTTCCATGCAGATCAGAATTTTTCCGTGCTAAGTAGAATTCCTACAAGTTGTAACTTTTCAGCTCATTGTCTGCCTCCTTTGTGGTGGCTAGGCTGCAAGTGTAATTCCCATAGGTGATTGGGAATGGAATGTTGGGTATCATTTTGAGGGCAAAGAGGGTGTGCACCTCTATTATTTGCCTGTAATACTCTAAGAGCACGATCTTGTCCCCACAGTATTTGGGCAACAAGTAGGGTTTCCCGGAGAAGCTGGTGACCCTAATGCAGGTGTGTTGTTGGAACTGAATGTAATAATGTCCATAACTATGGACCAAATTCATCGCCTCTGAGGACAGGCGGTATCCGGCGTCCCGGGTGGGAGTAAGCAGATGGTAATAAACGAACATGTCATTTACCCGGCAAAAACTGGGGAAGCTGGCCTCCCATTGAATTTGTGGGAAATGGTCCCATGGTGCTTTTTGTCCTAGGCCAATTCCGAGCATGCTGTCTGTAAGTAGGCCGTGGGAGTGGGGCCTTTGTTGCACTAGGGCCCAAAAAACATAGGAAGACATGTATAATTTCTTCTTCTTGTTTAGCTGCTGGAACTAGGAGTCAACGTGATTGGAGATTATTATCACCCATTCGAAGTATCCTCCCTTGGTGGAGATGCCAAGGAGGAAGTAATACATCCATCGAGAAAACTCTTGGGCAGAGGGCTGCCCAAAGACCTGAGCTAATGCTATCATCCCCATCTGGATGCTCTCCTTAAACTCAGAGCGAGGAATCTCTATCTTCATTCTTTTAGGGTCCCTCTTTGGGGCCTTGAGCCAATGGGTATTCATGTATACCCAGGCGGCATCCTCCAGCTATGTGAATTGGGCCAAGGCATTAGTCCTTGTAACCACCGAGGCCTTATTGAAATGTGGGATTCCCAGTCTGGCCTGGAATGTGACTGGGTCAAGGGATACCAGATGAGTAGGGTATCCAGTCAGTTCTGCGGCCGCGAGCATAACAGCCAGAATAGAATAATTGTAGTTGGTCGCCAATGTCAAGATAAGCTCTAGAGATTGCACGATGCACGCAAAACAAGCCACCCTGAGGATTCCAGAGTTTCTGACGTTGATTGCCAGCTGATCTCCACCCTGTCACTGGATGTGCATTATTTTTACCAAGGCCTGCATTTCCGGCCATGTTCCGACGCTGGTGTCGATGATAATCTTAACCTTAGACTCAATCTTTGAGCCCATAATGATGTTGTCCTATATACATTTCATGGTCAAGGGCATCTTCTCCAGGGCCTTCTCCATTTTAGACTTTACTGCTGCCCTGGTTTCTGCTGCGGAAGGTAGCTCTGGACTTCCGGGTGGAGAAGATGCGGATGCTTTAGACATGTTTGGGAAAAGGAACTCCGAGAACCTACAAGACAACGAATGTTGGAACACATTCATCAAAATAAATATTCTGGGGTCCAGAGATCTTACCACCGCGATGCTTGCTTTTCCTAAAAAGTTAGTTTTATTGAAAAATAGCCGAAAAGCAAACGCATCATAAATTTAATATTTTATCAAACGTCCAGGTCCGGGGATTTTACTACACACTTGGTAAAGACACAGGATGGCTGATGGTAGGGGACTCGGAGCCCGAAGAAGTAACCGTTGGTGAGGACATGTAAAAAGGCAAGTCATCAAGCCCACGTGGGTGCCACATGCGTAGGCATTAAATGGAAGTTATGGCGATGACGGCGGAGCCAACTGTCTGAACGCGCAAAAAGTGAAGGCCACTTAGCTAGAATTGATTATGCACATGGGACATAAATGAGGGTCTGACTGGTTTCATTAAGGAGAGAGAAAACTACCTGTTTAAAATCGGCCGAGAGCCGAGTTTCAAACAGGTGATTTTTTGCCCCAAAATGAGTTCATAGGCAGAAAACTAGTAACACAGGCGACTCGACCAGCTTGTCAAGCCATCTAGAAGGATATACATGAAGGCCAAGGGATATACATATAGAAAGAGAGGGATATACAAAGACTATACACAAATATACACACATATACATATATATACAATGTGGAATGACGTCCGCAGGAAACCAGACAAGGCAGAGCATATATACAACTATTTGCATATTTTACAAATGGACCACTTCTGCACAAAGGTTGGACAACCCTCTGGCAGAGCCGACCCACCAACGGGCGACAGAACCAGAAAATAGAAAACAGACGAAACATAGACAACAAACAAAAGTAGGACAAAAGAAACCAAACAAAACACAAGAAAACCAGAGAGGCGAGAACGGAAAGACCAACCTGAGAACGTAGAAGGTGAAGGAAAGGAAGGAGTTACTACCATGAGAGCTCTGCAAAAGCTACGACTCATCAGATGGTCACAATCGCCACCATGAAGCAGTCGCAATCACCTGGAAATGACTAGAAATGTTAAGCATTGATTATCGCTAATTCTCTGCAAATTGCTCTGTTAATCGCTTTGAAATCGCTCTGAAAGTTTTAATCACGGTAAATGTGAAAGTGACAGATAAGTCCTATTTATACCCATGGTAAAAAGGTAATCCTCCTTCTTCCGGCAATCTCTGGACAAGCAAACCTTCGGACCGTAGGCCCGGGGATTCCCCGTGATGATATCCTTAAGAATATCGTGGCGAAGAATCCCGGAGTCCAGAGTCCGGTTCCCAATGAAGAACAACCTCCGGGACCAGAGTCCCGGAGATGAAAACCAAACAAACAAAACACCACACTGGGGAAGAAAACCCCGGGGAAAGAAAGACAGGCAAAATTGCAAGCAAAGACAAACAAAAAGAAAAAGGGGGACCCAACATTTTGCACACAAAATGTAAGGACGGGGATGCAGGGCATAACAAATGGTGACTATTTGGGACAAATGCCTTAGCACATTTGAGAACTACAGAATCTCTGGTTAGCAAAACTAGAACAGGTCACTTCCTGAAGCGTCTGACAAGTAAAGAGAAACATATCTAAGAGAATCTAACCACATGGGAATTAGTCTGGAATCCTTCATCAGTGGTGTCATGTGTGCTTTGGAAGGAAATCAAGCTGATGACCTCTGGGAGGAGTAGAGAAGGGGCACTAATTACATCAAACCAGTCATCAATTTGCTCGCTTCCCCCGGAGACTAAAGTTTCTTCCTGCTTTTCATCTTCTGCTATTTTGTTTATTTTTCGGTGGGGAAGGTGGTACTTCTTTCACCATTAAGCTTAAGCTTAGCTAATTTTAAATGGCAGTACTTTTTTCACCTATCCACCCATACTTAGATGTTTGAAGAGGGGATAAAACTCCAGGCCTAAAAAGAATTCCTTAAAGTTTCAGACCTGGGTCAACCAATCAGTACAATCGATCTACCCTCAGCATGTCTGATTACTTGTTCCTTATATTACTTGTGTTCACTGATTGCCAAACTCCCAGAGACAACACCCGATGGAGATTGCTCAAAATGTTCCACAACCTGTGAAACAAACCCGGGGACCAGGCTGACTCTACTATGCTAAAGATAGATTCTGAAGTTCACCATGCCGTAGACATCGTACTGGAGACCAGAGTTTATGCGAAGCATTCCAATTCCTACAAAGAAGAACAAAATGTCGAAACCAGGAGAACATAAAAACAAAAACAACAAAAGAGGACTACCTCGGAGGACAGCCGACAAGGCTATTTACAAGACAGGGTACGTCGCAACAAGGCACCCGGAAGAAGTATTTACAAGTGGGAGGCTTTACATATAATACAACTTTGGACAAACTTACCCTATTCAAAGTAGTGTTTGAGAAACTGTCCATTAACAAGCAATGCGACAGGTTCCCCAGTCAGGGTGTTAAGGCGGTAAGTATTTTCCCCACAAATTTTTGAGATTAGGTATGGTTCGAGCCAGAGCCGTTGGAACTTGGTATACTTCCCTTTCTTCTCTCGGCCTTGTCCCACAACAAGACCAAGTCTGAGATCTGAAAAGCCTTATATTGGGCTCTTCTATCAAACCATCATTTTAACACTGCTTGATGACGCACAAAATGTTCAAGAGCTGTGTCTCATTGTTCTTCCATTCGCACCAGATTTAAGAGCCGAACCTCCACGATTTTGTCCCTATTGCTAAATTCCTGCATAAACTATAAAACTGGGATCTATAAGTTAACTGGGAATACAGGGTTCTGACCATAAACCAGATGGAACAGGGATGTTCCTAGGGCGGCCTTGATGCAAATGCGATCTTCCCAAAGGGAAAATTTCAGCTTTTGATGCCAATCCCGGGGATTCTGTTCCAACAGATGTTTGATCACTTCAAGCAGATTCTTGTTCGTTGATTCAGCAACACCGTTTCCCTGGGGCTAGTAGTTGCTGAAAAACTTCAAAGTGATCCTCTGATTGTAGGTCCATTTGAGTAACTGCACCAAAGAAAATGCCGGACCATTGTCACACACTAAAGCAAAGGGAATTCCAAACCTTGTGACGATGTTTTCTTCCAAGAAATTGATAACTACGTCTACCGTATTATTTTTTCAAGGTATAGCCTCAGACCACCGAGTGAAATAATCAGTAGCAGTGAGAATGTATCGGTGATTGGCAGATGAGTTGGGGTTGATTTCCCTGATGAAGTCAAATTCCCACTGGGCGAAGGGTCTAGCCTCGAAGACTGGTTGTAAAGGCATAGCTAGGTTATGCTCACGATGCGCTGCGATTTGGAAAGTATGACATTTCCTAACGTGAGTGTAAACATCCTTGAATAGATAGGGCCAATAGTATCTAGCCCGAAGGATATGATGGGCAGTGGCATCAGCTGAGCCATGCCCAATTCCAAACTATCTGTGAAATTTATTAATCACTCTCACAGCTTGGTCTCTTTCGATGCACCGGAGGTACACTCCTTTGTGGTTTCTATGGTTGAGCATGGAGTTTTTTATCATGAAGTGAGTGTGTTTCATCCGCAGGGTGCGGCATTTGTGGGGAGGTAATCCCTCCAGGAATTTATTAGTTAGCAACAAGTATACCAAATCGGTATACCACAGGTCTTGAGTAATGGACTCCACTGTGTAAGTTTGACATTCTATGCGGGGAGTCTCTTCTACCATCGCTTGACTTAGTCCCTGGCCCCGGACTATCTTCATGGGCTGCATCTCTAAGTCATACTCCTAGAGGATGGCCATCCACTTCCCCCATCTCTCACCCAATTCGCTCTGCATTAGCAGAGACTTGACGGCCTGGTCTGGAATGATAGCATGCACCTTGCTCCGGAGAATATAATGCCAGAATTTCTTCACGGCGTGAACTAGAGAAAAGGTCTACTTTTCTAGTGATGAAAATTGGACTTCAGCATTCTTGAAGGGGGAGCTCATGAAAGCTATTGGTCGTTCTTCCCCTTCAACCTTTTGGGTCAACACTATCATGGCAGAATGCGGCGAAGCAAAAGAGTAAAAGTAAAACAGGAGGGAATAGTCTGGACTAGCCAGGACAGGTGCTTTCGTTATTGTCTTTTTGATCTGGGAAAATGCCCGGTTTTCTTTAGGACTCCACTCAATCTTGGTATCCTTCTTCATCATCTCATTGAGAGGTTTAACTATTTCTACAAATCTCGTGATGAACCGTCGGACGAAGTTGATCTTTCCAAAGAAGGATCGCATTTCTTTCTTGCTGCCAGGCATTTGTAAGTTTAGAAATGCTTCGAATCTGTCAGGGTCTATGGATATACCCTTCTCAGAGATGATATGCCTGAGAAAATTTCCCTCGGTGACCCCAAATATGCACTTCTTGGGGTTGAGGGATATTCCATACCGGCAACATCTCTCGCAGATCTGAGCGAGATGGGTGGGATGGTCACGCATGTCCTGAGAAAACACAGTCAAATCATCCATATAGATGATTATGCACCGATTCACAAGGCCCTCGAATGCAATGTCCATGGCCTTTTGAAATGTAGCTCCTGCATTGATCAGACCAAAGGGCATTCTCCTGTATGCAAACGTTACCCACTTGGTGGTAAACACTGTTTTCTCTCTGTCTTCATACTTGACCATGACCTGATTATATCCTGAGTATCCATCCAAGAAGGACATCATCTGGGATCCATTCACTATCTGCAACACCTCATCCAACGAAGGGAGAGGGTGATTATCTTTCTTAGAGGCCTTGTTCAAGTTTTGAAAATGCACGCAAAGGTGAATCTCACCGTTCTTCTTTCTCACAGGGACCAGGTTGGCAACCCATGTAGTGTATCAGATTGGGAAGATTATCTGGGTTGACAACATTTTTTCTACCTCTTGTCGAATCAGAGGCTCTATCAAGGGGTTGACCAGTCTTTGATTTTGCCGAAAGGGCTTAGCATCAGGCTTCAGGGGAATAGTATGGGTCATGATGGATGTGTCATATGTTTTTAAGTCTTCATAACCCTAGGCAATTACGTTGATGTATTCTCAGAGAACCACGAGAATCTTCTCCTTTTCCTCAGGGGAGCAGGAGGTACCAATGTGAATAATCTTTTCCTCACCGGGCTGGCCGATGTTAATTTTTTCAAACTTTCCTCCCTCAGAGGAGGATGACACCTTCTCCCAGGCCCGAGGGTCCGAGTCAAAGATTTGTTCCAATGCAACCATCCCCTTTGGGATGGTGTCACTAGGTAGGTCCATGATCCCATCATCTTCGTCACCCTGCCCAGTATCATCATGGTCTCATTCTTCCACTATCTGGTTTTCAAAGATGCCAACATTCGCCATGAAGGCTAGGATATGTTGATCGTCCTCAAAAACCTGAAAGTGGGTGACATTATCTAGAATGGACGGGGTAGGGACCATCTCAACTGAAAAACTCTAGAGTTTTGAGCCGGCCATTGGCTCAAGGGTGCTGGCAGAAATGACAAGGGCATCCGGGACATAGTTCCGTCGCCGGGGAATGAGGTCAATGCCGAAGGAATCAAAATCTTCAATAAGGCTCCAAGCCTGGTTGCGGTATGCGGCCAGCCTTTTGTCATGACATGTGTATTGACTCCAGACTTGTTTAACAATCAACTCTGAATCACCCAGAGCCCGGAGGTGGGTGACACCTTTCCTTAACGCAAATAAGAGTCCAAGGACCAAAGCCTCGTACTCCATGACATTGTTTGTATAGTTAAACTACAGTCTGTAGGATGCGAGGAAGGACTTCCCTCGCATGTTGATTAACTCTACCCCAGCCCCGCAGCCTTGTTTGGATCGGGACCCGTAAAACTTGAGGGTCCATAAGTCATTGTTAGTAATCTGGGGCTGGGAAGGGGGAGTAGTCTTTGGATTATTGTTGGGAGACTTAGGGATTCCTTCCCGAACTATCAACGTGAGAGTAGAATTTACCTCTAGAGGTGTTTGGATTTGGGATTCCCGAGGAGATGGCACCAAAGGAGCGCATCCCGTAGGAACACTGGGCCCCGGGGAATCAGTTACATGTTGTCTATTCTGGAAGGTATCAAGGTGTCGGTTAGCGATCGAAAGACATGGCCCACACTCGAGCTTTAAGTGTTTCTGGTAGTGTACTCAGCACCAAGTGCCAGACAGGAGTGTAGAAAGGGTTGTTGTGGCACCTTGAGAGTCAACCTCAACTCTCATCCTTTCTTCTAGGTCCTGGGCTCTCTGCAGCACTGCGGGATCCTCTCTGGGGATGAAATCGAATGTTAAAATTTCAAAGGGTCGGTACACCCCCAGGGAAGTCTCAGAGAAAAAGACCTCATTGACCCTTCCAACCTCGGTAAGGGTCTATTTCATCTGGAGTTCACTTTCAACCCGGATCTTGTTTGATTCTCCTTCCCATGAAAGCCATAAATGGGTGAAGTCGGTTGAAAAGTATCCATTCAAGGATTTAGACCAATTCCAACTTAATAACATCCCGTAAGTCTCTGGGATGTCCACCTCTTAGATGTCAATGATGCTGGCTATCTTGGGGTCCTGGATAAGCTGTATCTAGACGTTCTTCAATTCTCCCACCATTTTTACAGCAGTCTTATCCAATTGGAGCAATGCGCCATTAGATGGGGTGGGATGGAATCTGAGCTTCTGACAAATAGACAATGGCATGATGTTACCCGAAGCTCCAGAGTCTACTTAGCAGTTGTGTATATTTTTGCCTTGGATATTTAGGCCTAGTAGGAAGGGAGGATCCTCATTGTTTCCCTGGAAGATAGCCACATTAGCATCTTCGAATGAGACAGTCATGGGCGGGAGGCTGACGGCTTACAGGTTCCCCAAGAGCTTTGGAAGAGACTTCTTCTGCATAGGACAGTTTAGAAAAACCTCCATCGAGGTCATGGAGGTGGTGGTCCATTCTAACGCCTTTGTAATGTTGAATCTTCCTCCCGAGAACTGGTGGTTTTCCCCAGCTAGATCCTTTGCTTGGTCAGAGCTAGGACCTTTTGGAGGAGTGGGTCGGTCGGTCGTGTTATTCTGGGGAGGAGGGGTGTCTTTGATAGGAGGTGTGGGCATGTAAGTTGGTCCTTTACCAACCTGGCTCCGAGTATTATATGGAGTCTGTGGGTTAGTTAAGGCATTGGCCTCGAAGGGCGGGATAGATTCATCAAAGAATCCCTGCAGTTCAGATTATTCCTCATCTCCCCCGGAAGTTCTGAAGAAGATGGTGTCACAGGTGAAGGCACTGTAGGTTGGCTCTTGGATAGGAGGTTCTGGAGGGGTGGCATCATGCGACTACTGCCTGTCCAATTGGGAGACCATGATGACCTTCTCCAAGGTGGCACAATTCACCTCATTATGTGAACCCGTGTCGTGCAATCTACACCAATTAGTCATGGGCTAGAAGTCTGCAACTGGTGTGAAATGTGATGGTCCAGCACCATTTTGGTTAGCATTTTGGCTCAGAGGCGGGCCTCTGGTGTTTGCGTTATTATTCCATTGTTGTTGGTTAGGCTTAGGCCCATTGTTGAAGTTTCTTCCTCTGGCGTCGTTGTTTCGTTGGCTGAAGAAAATGTTCCCCCTCTGGGAATTTTAATTCTGGGGTGCGTAGGACCCCACCTTCAGTTGGCCCATGTCTACAGTCAAGGTAGATAGCATTCGCCAGAGGTATTTGACCTCAGCATTCAACTGAGAGTTGGTGTCACAATGTGACGGTTGTTGTTGTTGTTGGCTTCCTGGGAAGGCAGCAGTATTAGTCAGATTCAAGGGCAGCAATCCTCCAGTCGCGAACGACTAAAAGAAGGGCACTCTAGACGATTGTGTCTGAGACTGTTGTGCCTTCTGTGGCTGATTCCAAGGGAAAGCTTCCAGACCTGGCACCGTCTGGGTCTGTGTTGGGTAAATATACCGGGCCTGCTGGTCTATCAGTGGTGGTGGAGGATTCATCGCCATCAAGGGGGAACCCATTGCCAGATTGGGGTTGTATCCCTTGGCATACGCAGTTCCACCAGGGATCATGTTGAAGGGTGTATTCTGCCCAATCCCACCCAGGGATTTGTTGAGGCCATGAGATAGTTCTAAGGCTAGGTTGTAAACTTTTGCCAAGGTGTCTCGGTCACCCACGGCGGTTGTTCTCCAAAGGAGAGTGGCAATGAAAGGGTCCATCACGTTAAGATAGGTCTGTATGGTTACTTCTGGGGATGGAATAAAAGGGCCCATGCACCACTTCAGGGCATGCTGGAACCTATGGTTGAATGTTGCAAGAGGTTCATTGGGTTCCTTCTTGATGGAGATGAACTGGCTATGGAACCAGGCTGGGTCCACATGCACGCGAAAGGCGGCCAGGAAGGCATCCTCCATGTTCTGCCAAGTGTTTATGGAGTTGGCAGGAAGGTTAAGATACCAGTTCAACTCACCTTGTCCTAAAGACAAGGGAAACATCTGAGTCACAACATCTTCATGCTAGATCTGGTGTCGGTTCATGGCATCTTTGTATGCCTGTAAGTGTTCTTCTGCTGTCCGTGAGCCTAAGTGCTCATACCGTGGGCAGATCTTCTCCGAGTGAGAGGGTAAGTCGTTGATTGTGCCCGAAAAAGCTCCCATTGGGGATTCGGTGTTTTCAAAATATGCGGCCATTGGGGGAACTATATGTTGGGTAGTTTGGGTATTGGTTCCCGGGATTGCCTGGGATGATTGGGTATTCTGAGGTATGCTAGACCCCCAGACAATAGCGGCTAGTATGATTTTTGAGGTCCATTTCTTTCGAGCAGGAGGCTCAAGTTTGAAAAACCTTTCGGGATTCGGGGCAGACCTAAGGACTCTTTCAAATTTCTCTAGGGAGAAAGACCCAATCCCGCTGAAGGCTTTCCTCTTAAAACTATAACTCAAGGAACCCTCATGAGGTGTAAAATCAGAATCTCTAGAGGGGGATGAGTTCATGCCCTCCTTCTAGCACCAGTTTCTGTTGACGGGGTTTTGCTGACCGGGTCCACCAACAGTCATAAGTTGTCACTGGGTTCCAGGGATACCAGCCAACTTCGCCTGCAAAGGTTGTCCAGGGGAAATATATTCCCCGGGCCTTCAAATACCTGGGTATCGGGTCACGACAGTGTGGGGCTCGGTTGGGAGAAGTGGCTATTTTTGAGGGGGATAGTTGGTTTCTTCAACTCATTACCTCTGGAGACTCATTAAAGTAAGGTTTCCCCTAGCATTCTACACTTAGCAAATAAAATGAAAAAGATCCTGCAGGGTTAGAAACATTTCATCTAACTATAGTCATATTTAAACATTCAGAACATCAATAATACTCTAACATACTACACTAAATACCGAAGAAATACATAACCATCAGTTAGAACTTCATCAGTAGCAAGGGAAAAGAGGTCGTTAATCTATTTTAACATATCAGAGTAGAAGACACAAATAACATAAAGCATGAAATACCATTAACTCAGAAGTAGGAATGTTAACAACATCATTGCATAGAATTCTTCCTTCTTCATTAATATCTCTCCCAGTAAGCACTGGTGCATAGTACAATGGGGGCTCCAAGGGAGCATCTAACTATTGAAAAATAGAACAATGGAGCATTGAGCTCTGCAACTTAAAATGAGAAATTACTTCGCTATTACTATGGACAACAAAATCATCAATTTTTTTGACCCTTGGAAATGGACCGATCTGGCTATTTATACAACTCTCTCCTAACCCTAACCCTATTTTACATCATGTTTCAATAAAATACAATATCTGAGGGCCGGTAATACCTACGCCACCCTACAAAAGACCTTGAGACAGAATAGGTCTGCCATGTCAGAAGAATAAGACAAGAATTTATAGCGGAAGAATCAGCCTCGAGAAGAGGGCCAGAAAGGAGAAAGAAGAGAGTAGGTCCCCCGGGAATCGAGGCTACATGCCTCATAAATGGGAAATGTGGCACCCTATCTCCAATGCACCAGATGTACCTCTGAGTGGCGCCTCGAGAAGACCATCCTATTAGAAACCAACCGTTAAGTCGACACCTCCTTGATGTAGCCAACCACCCTCTGACAGCCTTTATTAACCGCTTTTGAAAGTGACTGGTCGGCCTCGGGGACCGGGACACGGATCACTTGAAAGAATACAAAATTTTGGATCCAGGACTCTAGAATTTGGGAACTTACATCCCCAAAAGAGTAAAGAATACCCAACGCTTGAATTTTCCCTGGCCTCCGGAGAAATGTCAGGGTTGCTTATTATCATTGAATTCCTGGAGGAGGCGAGAAATGCCATCTTCATCTATATCTTTCAGGCTGGCCCTTTGGTACTTGGCCACTTTAATTTATTCCCCCAGGTCCAGAACATTTTATTTAAACTCATCGGCCATTCTCGCCGCGTCATGACCACTAAGTATCATGCGGGTTAACTTTGTCATCTAGGCCCCATCTATCCCCTTCAGAGATTGATACTGGGACTTCATTATTTCATCAAAACTCCCCAAAACTAAATCTTCAGGGGTACATGTATCTGTGCTAAGGGGATCGGCCCCAAAATTCTTTATTACAAAAGACTTATATAAATTGAAAGAATATTTCACAGTATTCACCTTATCTTGCAGAGACCCTACCAGTTGCTTGATTACCTCCAATGTGAGGTCAAGTCTAGAGTGCTGGGTTCTCACAAAATCAAATGATTCATCCCCCAGAATTCCAGATTCAGAAATCATATCTTCTCCCAGGGTAAGGAGTTCTTCTAGCTCCACCTTCCATGCTTGGTAATTCTCGGCATCACCCTCCCATAGGTCAATAAGAGTTTCTGCCTGGTGAATGACCTGTCGGGCCATGTATAAATCTGGGAGGGTGGATAGTAGGAAATGTCAGGTGTTTCCTATCTACAGGGCGACCCACTCGTACACCGCCTAGGCTTTCTTCTTCATTACTCATAGGGAGTCTATGTCACTATGCGGTAGATCTTCAGAGGTGGAGGCCTCCGAAGGAGCGGCATTGATGGGTCAACCAGATCAGTGAGAAACCCCATAAGATTGACATTCTTTGCCTTTTTTGCTTTGAGCCTCTGGGCTTCCTTTTCATAACGGGCTTCCACTGCCCTTGCTGCCTCCTTCAACAAGTCTACCTCACCTTGCTTTCCCCTTTTTCCTAGTGATACCTCTGCAACATTATAGTCTCCAGGTTCTGCAGTTGCTTCATTGGCACCCAGGGGAGGTGTTGCCCAGTTCGAAGAGTATGAACTGTCCGGGCTTTCTTGGCCTTTGGCGGGGCCTGAACTTGGGCCATCATTTCGGCCAGTGAGAGAGGAGTCACAAGGGTAGACTGAGCTTTTATTTTCTTTCTCTCTATCAGCCACTGAGGCGGGAGGGGTGGCTTTCCTGCCAGAATTTGTTCCCTTGATTCTTCCCCGGTGTCCTGTGGCTGTTGTTCCTTAGTGGTGTGGAACAAGGGTGGACCCGCATCTTTTATTATTGCCGCCTCCATGGGATCCACCCCCATTTCCTTCACCATTAAGGCTGCTAGCGATGGGGAGGAAGAGGGGCGAAGTGGTCCAGCCATGAGCGGTGGAGTGGCCAGCCGTGTTATTAATTGCTCCCTCATCTGCTGGGAGGCTGCCACTGATTGTTTTATTTGCTCTGTGATGGGGACTTCTTGTACAGGAGGGGTCGTGTCTATTCCTTTTCCTTTATCTACTCCCTGGGAAGAAGTTTCAGCTCCTAGAGTCAATTTTGGTGTCGGCCGTGGAGTTAATTTTGGTGTCGGCTGGACTACTCAGTGGGTACTTTCGGGGCACACCTTCTTGAAATAGGCATGACTTTGCTCGACCACCTCTCAAGTGAATTCCTCAATTGTGCACCCTTCTTTGGCACTCCAGTTTACTGGTGGAAGAGTCTTTTTGTCGATCCCCTTTGCCTTGTACTCGGGATTGGTAGCGGGGGTGACGTCTGAGAAGTCTGCCAGGAACCTCTGGAGCTTCAATTTCTGCATCATGCCGGCTGTCATTCTAATGTAGTGCTTGCTCTACACCTCCACATCATCTTGGAAATCTGCCTAGAAGTCCTCCATATGGATATGATGGGGCTTCGAAGCCTGGGGTAGTGTCGTTGCTATCTTTCCATGCAGATCAAAATTTTTCCGCGCTAAGTAGAATTTCTGCAAGTTGTAACTTTTCAGCTCATTGTCCACTTCCTTTATGGTAGCCAGGCTGCACGTGTAATTCCCATAGGTGATTGAGAATGGAATGTTCGGTATCTTTTTGAGGGCAAAGAGGGCGTGCACCTCCATTATTTGCCTGCAATACTCCAAAAGCACGATCTTGTCCCCATAGTGTTTGGGCAACAAGTAGGGTTTCCCAAAGAAGCCGGTGACCCTAATGTAGGTGTGTTATTGGAACTGAATGTAATAATGTCCATAACTATGGACCAAATTCATCGCCTCTAAGGACAGGCAGTATCCAGCATCCCGGGTGGGAGTAAGAAGATGGTAATAAATGAACGTGTCATTTACCCGGCAAAAACTAGGGAAGTTTGCCTCCCATTGAACTTGTGGAAAATGGTCCCATGGTGCTTTTTAACCTGGGCAAATTCTGAGCATGCCATCTGTAAGTACGCCATGGGAGTGGGGCCTTTTCTACGCTAGGGCCCAGAAAACATAGGAAGACATGTAGAATTTCTTCTTCCTATTTAGCTGCTGGAACTGGGAGTCAACGTGATTGAAGATTATTGTCGCCCAGTCGAAGTATCCTCCCTTGGTGGAGATGCCGAGGAGGAAGTAATACATCCATCGAGAAAACTCTTGGGCGGAGGGCTGCCCAAAGACCTGGGCTAATGCTATCTTCCCCATCTGGATGCTCTCCTTAAACTCAGAGCGGGGAATCTCTATCTTCATTCTTTTAGGGTCCCTCTTTGGGGCCTTGAGCCAATGGCCATTCATATATACCTGGGAGACATCCTCCAGCTATATAAATTGGGCCAAGGCATCAGTCCTTGTAACCTCTGAGGCCTTATCAAATTATGGGATTCCCAGTCTGACCTCGAATGTGACTGGGTCAAGGGATACCAGAGGAGTAGGGTATCCAGTCGGTTCTGCAGCCGCAAGCATAATGGCCCAAATAGAAGAATTGTAGTTGGTGGCGAATGTCAAGATAAGATCCAGAGATTGCACGGAGCATAGGAAACAAGCTGCCTTGAGGATTCCAGAGTTCCCGACGTTGATTGCCAGCTGATCTCAAGTCTGTCACTGGATGTGCATTATTTTTACCAAGGCTTGCATTTCTGGCCATCTTCCGACGCTGGTGTCGGTGATAAGATTTACCTTGGACTCAATCTTTGAGCCCATAATGACGTTGTCCTATACAAATTTCATGGTCAGGGGCATCTTCTCTAGGGCCTCTATTTTAGACTTTACTTCTGCCCTGGTTTCTTCCGCGGAAGGTAGCTCTGGACTTCTGGGTGGAGAAGATGCGAATGCTTCAGACATGTTTGGGAAAAGGAACTCCAGGAACCTGTGAGACAGTGACCGTTAGAACACATTCATAAAAATAAATATTTTGGGCTCCGGAGCTCTTACCACCGCGATGCTTGCTTTTCTTGAAAAGTTAGTTTTATTCAAAAATAGTCGAAAAGCAAACGCATCATAAACTTAAGATTTTATCAAATGTCTGGGTTCGGGGATTTTACTACACACTTGGTAAAGACACGGGATGGATGATGGTAGGGGACCCAGAGCCTGGAGAAGTAACCATTGGTGAGGATGTGTAAAAAGGCAAGTCATCAAGCCCACATGGGCGCCATGTGCGTAGGCATTAAATGAAAGTTATGGCGATGACGGCGGAGCCAACTGTCCGAACGCGCGAAAAGTGAAGGCCACTTGGCTGGAATTGATTATGCGCATGGGACATAAATGAGGGTCTAACTGGTTTCACTAAGGAGAGAGAAAACTTCCTGTTTGAAACCGGATGAGAGCCGAGTTTCAAACAGGTGGTTTTCTGCCCCGAAACAAGTTCATGGGTGGAAAACCAATAACACAGGCAACTCAACCAGCTTGTCAAGCCACCTGGAAGGATATACACAAAGGCCAAGGGATATACACATAAAAATAGAGGGATATACAAATACTATACACAAATATACACACATATACATATATATACAACACGGAATGATGTTCGTAGGAAACCAGACAAGGCAGAGCATATATACAGCTATTTGCATATTTTACAAATAGACCACTTCTGCACAGAGGGTAGACAACCCTCTAGCAGAGCTGACCCACCAACGGGTGGCAGAACCAGAAAACAGATGAAACAGAGATGACAAACGAAAGCAGGACAAAAGAAACCAAACAAAACACAAGAAAACCAGAGAGGCAGGAATGGAAAGACCAACTTGAAAATGCAGAAGGTGGAGGAAAGGAAGGAGTTACTACCACAAGAGCTCTGCAACAGATATGGCTCATCAGACGGTCATAATTGCCACCACGAAGCAGTCACAGTCACCTAGAAATGACTAGAAATGTTAAGTGTTGATTATCACTAACTCTCTGCAAATTGCTCTGTTAATCACTTTGAAATTGCTCTGAAAGTTTTAATCACGGTAAATGTGAAAGTGACAGATAAGTCCTATTTATACCCGTGGTAAAAAGGTAATCCTCCTTCTTCCGAAAATCTCTGGACAAGCAAACCTCTGGACCCCAGGCCCAGGGATTCCCTGCGATGATATCCTTAAGAACATCATGGCAAAGAATCCCAGAGTCCGATTCCCAATGAAGAACAACCTCCAAGACTAGAGTCCCAAAGATGAAAACCAAACAAAAAAAACACCACACCGGGGAAGAAAACCCCGGGGAAAGAAAGACAGGCAAAACCGCAAGCAAAGACAAACAAAAAGAAAAAGGGGGACCCAACATTTTGCACACAAAATGTAGGGACGGGGATGCAGGGCATAACAGATCACTATTTTGAGATGGCCTCAATACTCAAAACTTCCGGCGTGTCCCAGTCTACCAGAGGGAGGTCCATCATGTCTATACCTATTTTTTTGTACTCGAGGTCCTCAAGTGACCCAGTGTTTGAAAAATTCTGTGGGAACGTCCAAAAATTTAGATGTTCCATCATTCCCTTTGGCATCCTGGAGTACTTTCACTTCTAGACGTCAAAATCATCTTGGGAATTAGCCCAAAAATCCTCCAAGTGTCACTCATGGGGGTTGATTCCCTAAGGCATCAACCTTTCTATTCATCCAAGCAGATCATAATCCTTAACAATAAATGAAAATTTAGCTAAGTTTAGGCTACTTAGCTCACTCTCTACTTCCCGAGCCATGACGAGGGAGAAGGTGTAGTTCCCACACACAAATGGAAAAGAAACAAAGGTGATTTTCTTGGCAGCGGTCAAAGTATGCGCCTCTAGAATTTGCCTACAAAATTCTAGCAAAATAATCCTATCCCCACAATGTTTGGGCAACAAGAAAGGTTGCCTAGAAAATCTGGACACCTAAATATAGGGGTGTTGGAAGAACTGAATGAAGTAATGTCCCCATGAACTTACTAAGGCCATGGTCTGTGGGGACATTTTGAATCCCTAATCACCAGTGATCGCCTTAATCTTGTGGAAGATGAAGGCATCATTGACTCTGCAAAAATGGGGGAAACTCTGGTCCCACTAAATTTGGGGAAAATAGTCCCATGGGGTGGCCTGTGCAGCTCCATCCCCGAGGACACCGACTATAGTTAAACATCAAATTCCTTGGTTCTACCCAACAAGTGGCCAAAGGATGTAGGAGGTCATATAGAATTTTTGTTCCACCTTGACCTTCCTCATCTGGATGTCTACATACTTGAAGATTATGTCAGACCAGTCGAAGTGTGCCTTGTTAGTGGTCATACCATATAAAAAGTGGAACATCCAAGGGGAGAATTCTTGAGCATGGGGTTCCCCAAAAACCCTGCATAGAAATATAATTTTGGCCTGGATAGACTCCTTGAAATTAGAGTGAGAGATATCCATCTACATCTTCTTGACATCCCAGCGTGGGCTCTTTACCCACTCAGTGTTGAGGTTGCGTCGGGCTAGTTCAGCTTCTTTCTCAAACTGGTCGAGGGAAGCAACCCTGGTGAGATTAATAGCATCCAAAAAGAAAGGGATGTGCCACCCTATAGTGGTGGCATCATGTTCCAAAGAGACGATGGGCACCGAGTACCCAAGGGGGTTGGGCGAGACCAATATAGCAGCTCCACTACCTCGATTGTAACATTTGGCCAAGAGAAAAATTAGCTCTGGCGCTTGCACTAAGCATAGAAAATAAGTTGTTTGAATGATACCAGATGCCGCTAAGTTGACTGAGATAGAGTCATTGGCCCGTCACTTATGATGAATTTCTTGAATAAGGCCCTTCAATTCGGCCCATGTACCAACATCTGTGTTAGTAATCTCTTTAAGAGAAAACACAATTTGGGACCCTAGTGTATGCACCCTAAAATGGTTGCCTAGACTGTGGGCCCCATTTATTATTTTATCATTTTATCAATTTCCTGAATCAATGCTTTGGAACATTTTCAATTCAAATCAATTTCCTTGATCAAATTGTAATTAATTCAATTATTCAATTATTTCAAAATTTCCTAAGGTTTGATCATTTTTATTTAATTAAAAGATTTAATCTCCCTTTTATTTAAATAAAATTTATCTTATTTAATTAAAAGATTTAATCTCCCTTTTAATTCAGTAAAATTTATCTTATTTAACTAAATTAAATTTCTCCCTTTTAATTAAATAAAATTCCTCTTATTTAATTAAATTCAATTCCCCCTATTTAATTAAATAAAATTCTTCTAATTTATTTAATTGAAAGAAAACCTCTCTTTTAATTAAATAAATAAAAATCCCCACTTAAAGCACTTTATTTGTTGAAAAAGGAAATGAATTAAATAAAAA
>MU226171.1:2020254-2038409 GCA_018584345.1 Thuja plicata
TATTTTAATGCCTCCTATCCCAGGGAAACCTCTTATTTTATACATTTCAGCAACAAAATCTTCCTTGGGGGCATTACTTGCTCAACTTGATGAAAATGGGAAAGAAAGAGCAATATACTACATTAGCGGTACTCTTGTTTCATATGAGGTTAATTACACTAGCATAGAGAAAGCTTGCCTTGCTGTTGTGTTTGCTTCCCAAAAGTTGCAACATTACATGCTTGTGCATACTATACACCTCATAGAAAAAATAGATCCACTCAAATACTTGCTCAGTAAGGTTTCCCTTCTAGGTAGACTTGCTAAATGGATGATGTTACTTTCAGAATTTGACATTGAGTACATTGAGAGAAAAGCAATAAAAGGACAAGCTATAGCAGATCAATTGGCTGATTTCCCATTAAAATATAATGCACCCATCCAAGTTGACTTCCCAGATGAACATCTTATGTATATGACTGCAAGAACATGGAAGATGTTCTTTGATGGATCTTTTATGCAAAATGGTTCAGGAGCTGGTGTGTTGTTTTTTTATCCTCATGGATACACAATTCCTAAGCCTTATAAATTATTGTTCCCATGTATAAACAATATTACTGAGTATGAAGCTTTAACAAATGGCCTTAAGATAGCTATAGAATGGATAATCACAGAGTTACACATCTATGGAGATTCACAACTGATAATCAACCAAGTTAATGATGAATATCAAACAAAACATGACAAGATGGTACCTTACAATAAAATAGTTGATTCCTTAAAAAGATACTTTACATTTGTCACATTTCAGCAAATCCCTAGAGTGGAAAACAAAGCAGTTGATGCTATGGCTACACTTGCTTCACTTCTTCAGTTAGAGCAACATGAATCAAAATTTGAATTCCTGGTGGAAGAGCTACATCACCCTATCTTTGATTCCCTAGAAAGCCATATTATTTGTACCCTTGTTGGTCATGAATCCTCCCGTTATGGTGCCATTTACTCATATCTTCATGATGGCATTATACCTGAAACCTTTAATAGATCTTAATGCAGAAACCTTACCCAAAATGCCTCTTTCCACTCCCTTATCACTAGTTATTTGTATAGGAGGGGTCTCAATGGAACACTTCTTAGATGCCTAGAAAAGGAAGAATTCGATCAAGCGTTAGTTGACATTCACGAGGGCATCTATGGGGGACACTCCAATGGTCTTTCCATGGCCCAAAGGTTGCTTAGGGTGGGGTACTATTGGCCCACAATGTAGATTGATGCAGTAGCTTTTTCAAAGTCATGTGAAAAGTGTCAAAAACATGGTAACCTGATACATGCTCCAGGTAGGGAGTTTATTCCTTCTATTTCTCATTGGCCATTTCAGCGTTAGGCCTTTGACCTCATTGGGAAAATTCATCCCAACTCATCAGGTGGACACAAATTTATCATTACTGCTACTGATTACTTTACTAAATGGGAAGAAGTTGTCCCACTTTTTGTTGCCTCTGGCAAGACAGTTTCTTTATTCATCCTGAACCATATCATCTGTCGATATGGAGTGCCTTCCGAGATTATTACTGACAATGGAAGCCAGTTCAAAAATAAGGACCTTAAATAACTTTGTAGGAAATTCAAGATTAAACAACATTGGTCCTCTATTTACTTCCCGCAAGGAAATGGTCAAGCAGAGGCATCAAACAATACCATTCTTAAGGTTTTGCATAAAATAGTGTGTAAGAATGGTAGAGATTGGCATTTACAGATAAATTGGACTTTGTGGGCCTATAGAGCGAGTATTCATACTCCTACTGGGGCTACTCCTTTTTCCCTTGCATATGGTACTGAAGCCGTGTTACCTTTGGAGGTTGAGATTCCTTCACTTCGAGTTTCTCTCCATGGTTTAGTTACAGATGAAGACTACTGCGCCATGAGACTTCAAGAGTAAGAACTTCTAGATAAAAAATGTCAAGCATCATTTGACCATATGAGGGTCTATCAAATGCGTATGTCCAAAGCCTTCAACAAAAAGGTTCACCCTAGAGAATTCCAAGTAGGAGAACTTGTCCTACGTGAAAATCCTAAGAATTAGCAACATAGAGATCAAAAGGGTAAATTTGAACCTAATTGGCTTGGACCTTATATTATTACAACAGCTTTTGGGACAGGTGCTTATTTACTATCTAAAGAGGAGGGAGAACAACTCCCTGATCCTATCAATGTCTTGCACCTGAAGAAGCTCTATCCATGATGCCCGTTCTATCTGGGGGCATCCTTTTGTACATATTATTGATCCTGAAAAAATCCAAAAAAAGGATATATTGTCAAAAAAATCTAAAAATCAGAAAATGTCCTAAAAAAATGATCATCTTAGTGAAAACCAAGAAATAGGCACTTTGATGTATCTTCAAAAAAATTATATAATCCAAAAATTCAAAACAATCAAAAAATAAAAAAAAATAAAAAAAAATAAAAAAAGTGCCTTGGTGAAAACCTAGAAACAGGCACCTTGGTAGCAAAAATTCACAAAAAAAATATATAATCCTGAAAAAAAGAAGAAAAAAAATGAAAAATGAAAAAATTGTAATAAATCCAAGTGGTGAAAACCTGGAAATGGGCGCTACTTGAGGCCTTTGCACCCCTATTTCTTAGCGCGTGACCTCAACACTTAGCCTTTCTCCATCATGCCTTGTCCTTGTTGCCTTGGTCTAGAATTGGTCTTTGTCTTTGTCTAGAGGCATAACTGTATTAGCTTTGGTCTCTTGGATACGTTAGTCTTTAGGACATCTCACAAATGGTGTTTTTCAATACCACCCCAACTGTATTTTTCAATACAACCCTTGACATCGAGTGTTTTTCAACACTTATTAGTTTGGTCTTACCCAGTTTTGTCATGTGGTCTTACCTACTTGCAAGCATTTGATCTTTATCCTTGAAACTCAGTATCAGTTAACACACTTAAATTTTTAAACACGACACTTAATGCTTGATCTATGTCATGATCTTTTCTTTGTGTGCTGACTGTTACTGATTTTCGTTGAGTTTCCTTGTCTAACAAGTCTCTCCGTGATGCATAGCTAGAGGACTTGGGGCATGGGAATGTTTTCATTTTCTTCTTGATTTATGCTTCACTATTTTTGCACAACCATTCTTCTGGTCATCTTGGCCTCTATGCCTTGATGCGAGCATGATTTTTCTATATTAACTTGGGTAAGCTAACATCACAATCATCTTGACCTTTATGTCTTTGATGCTTATGTTAGAATCTTTCCACATTTCAAATTTGATATACATCACATTCATATCTTCATAGTTGCACTTGTAACTAGTGATGGTTGTGTGATTTTTTTGATATAAATCGCATTCATATCTTCATAGTTGCACTTGTGACTAGTGATGATTATGTGATTTTCCGATGTCCGTTAATAATGGCCCAGTGATGAAAATAAGTTCCTTAACATTCTCTAATGAATGATGAACACAAGATCCTATGTTTGTTGCTCTATTGCAAGTACACCTTTGCATTTTCATGTAGCTTGCATTGTTAGACTTCATGTTAGTTTTGATTTTTAGGCTGCATTATGAGTTTGAGAGGGTTTTCCTTCATCTTTCTTGTGGACTTTTAATCAACTATGATCACGTTCTGATCTTCATTTCCTTATCTTCTTTTGTGATCTCAATCAAAATTTTCTATCTTAAACAGTTGATTAATTTTGGGGCATTCTCTTTCTTGAGGCAAAATTATCTTTCTTCTCTCCATTTCTCTCCACTTCTTTCAACCTTCTATCTTCCATTCTCTTTCACCCCACTTATTTTCTTCTAATTCAATCTTGGGGCATAATATTTCATGCTTAACACTTTTCCTTGGTTCTGTGATCCTTATATCTTTCATCTTACATCAATAACCTTATCTTTAGTTCAATTTGATGAAATTTATCAATTTGTTGTTTCTCCTCTATCTCATTTTGATTTCAATCACGAGGGGGCAGTACCTATCAAACTTCAATCTTTGATTCAGTTTTATAAATTATATCAGTATTGCTTGAGATTCTTATCTCTGAAATGTCAATTACTTATTTTGGTGTTGACTTTGTGTTAGCACTTTTTCTTGCAACACTTACTTAATGATGACTGTATACCTTGTATACTTGAATGCAACCTCTTTTAGGCAAGAGAAAGGCTAATTGCTGAGGTATTTGATAACACTGGGGATACCTATTATCACCTCCTTCATTTTTGAGCTCCACAGACTCGAGCAGGTATTACCTATTAAAGATTACTGATACTTCAGCCTATGTATTTGGTGGATTAATTTAGTCACTGGTTATGCACCTAAAACCTCACTGTAACAAATTATAGAATACTTTAGAGATTGCAATGATTGATCTGAAACAGAGTATTATAAGCCAGGCTATGGTTTTGATAACATGAACCAATGAGACAAGGACTTTCATCCTTCTTCCTTTTGATTTCAGGAGGGATAACCTAATGATTCACTCTCTAAGGAATCAACAAAATGGACAATATCCTACTGATATAAGTCCTTAATGAGTTCAACTCATTTGTTCTAAAAACTAGTTGAAATTGATTAATTTGTGTATAACTAAATGGAGAAAACACTTGCTCAGCAAACTCTAGATCAGTGCCTATTCCTTGGGAAAAGAGTCAATGAAAACATATGTCAACAATAATAAACTAAAGCAATACTGAAGAATGCCTTACAAACTTCATACAATCCAGATTCGATGCCTTAAAAACAATCTACTCAACTCAATACTTCATCAAATCTTCACAACTATGTCTTGCTCTCTTAAACCATTTACAAAATTTAACTCTCTCCTTGAGAAAGACTCACAAATGATTAAACACACTACCTTGTAGTAGGTATATTTTAGATGCCTTACAAATGAATTATACTAGAGCATAAACACAGTCAAAAGAGACAAAATAGCAATGAATAGGAACTGTACTGTATTCTCATTAATCCAAGTTGTTTCCAGATATCCAGACAATAAACTCAAGAACTAAGCATGAAATAGAAGTATTCTTTACAAATAGAAATCTTCAAACCAATGGTAACTTGTACTGAACCAAACAAAGATAGGAACAAGAACAAGACCAGGAACCTCCACAGGAACTAGAACAGGAACCTGAAATCAGAACTTCCAAAATTGCTAAGAGAAGAGAATATAAAGAAGAGAAATAAATCCTAAAATTCATGTTTGTCATACACCTGTCCCCCTTCTAAAAATCTGATCTACTCAATCTGTCTTTTCTCAGTAAATATCTGAACTCCATCGGTGGCCTCCAAACTTGTTTTCAACTGCCTCCAAAATCTGATATTGAAACTGTCGGTGATCTTTAAAATATGACTTATCTTCTTTCAAAGTCTTACAAAATCAGATTGAGTTCATTAATGACTGACTCCATCTGTCTTTTCAAAATCTAATTTTATCCCTTGCAAATATCCATCATTTTCCATTGAGAAATCCATCAAATCTAATTCCATCTGCTGAGAAAATATCTGCTCAAAAAACCTCCTGAAAAGCTCTAACAATCTGATTTTTGCAATAAAATATATGTGCATTTTGTCTCAACCTTATATGCAAATCTGATCCAATTCACTGATCTTCATTCTGTCCAAATCTGATTCTTTATTTCGCAAAAATCTGATCTTTCATGTGTTGCAACCTCTTCCCAGAATGTATTTTCAAAATTTAAAATAAAATACCTTTGCAAACTATGCACTTTACCCTTTAAAATTTGCACATTATTTAAATTTCCTTTGAAATCCTTATTTTCTGCATATTAAGCCTAGAACCCACCAGATTTTGACATGTGTCACATGTTGATTCGCTATTATAAACTAGTTTTTTAACTGTGCCTTTAACCATGGTTACCTTTTCTTCTTTGCCTCTGAGTCTCATGAAATTCTCGCTAACCATGATTAAATTTGGTGACCTGGTGACTAACCTCAGTCTCACAGTCTCTAGAAATTTTCAACTTAACTGCAAACCTCTCGCGACCTGGCGACTAGCATCTGGCGGCTAACTCCCATTTGGTGACCATGCGACTGGCGGCTAACTCCCTGTCGCGGCAGTCATCCCTGGCATCTAGCTACTTCATGACTAACCACTAGTGGTCAGTCACCAAGTCTCGACGGCTATCTTCTGTATCTCCTGACTGCGTGACTAATCACTAGCGGTCAGTCGCCAAGTCTCTGAATCCTGGCGGTTACTGGCAATCTTTCTCCCGACTATACGACCGAATGCCACGTGTCACTTTCATCAAAATTTGTTTTCCTTCATTTTTGGACATGGAAACTGAGGCTTTGGATGATTGGGCATGTGCATGGAGAACCTCCTCACCTTTATTCAAATTAACATTTTTGTGTCTTGGCATAAAAACATTTCAAATTTCCATTCCCGAGTGAATGTGGGACAATGAGTTTAGAGTTTTTAAAGCCTTTTCAAATTTGGGTGTCAAAATTTATGGAGCCCACCTGCATTCCAACCTCCAACACTCAAGGGCCCACCAAGATCCTCTGGGCTCTCTTATTTACTTATAGAGTAAGTCATTTAGTATATAAATACTAAAAAATGCCATTGCAGAGCGAATGTGGGATAACTCATTTCCATTGTTCTCCATATTTTGGAGCTGCCTGTAGAAACTACTCACAAACTACATTGTTATATTGCAAATCAAGACCATAAATGTCTTCTAGAGGTCTGGGTGCCAGCTGCTATGGATCTATATTTGCAAATCTGAACTTCAAAACCTTTAAAAAAAACTTACCTCCAATACAACATTCTGTGCAAATTCCTCTGTAAATACATTTTAAATGTATTGGAAACCTTAAAATATCCCTCTAAAAGTCTGTGCAGCCCGTCTGAAGATCATACTAGCTTACCTCCTACGCAGCCCATACCTTAGTGATTTCAACATTGCAAATTTAAAACAAAATATCTTTAAAAAATCCTTCATGCTATACTTGCACAGGTTTAAGTCCCTCCATGTAATTTGTAGTTTGCAATGTGATTTTTGGTTTAATTTCAAAATCTGCAACATTACTCCACCAGAATGGGCACAACATCTTATGGTTTTTCAATGCCTTGCGCAAGTTTAATATATTTGATGTGTTTTGTAGCTTCATTCTCATTATGTCTGCGCAGACTTTATGGATTTTCATTTGCAAAGGAAAGTCATTAAAAATCCCCCATATCAGCGCAGACCTCTAGCTTGGTATGCCATGTATTGGCTGTCTCTCTACTTTGCGCAAGCTATAAACTGCAAAGTGTTGTTTTAAACATCTAATCTTATATATTTTAGAATCCATCCTCTCTTTAATGCGCGGCTTCTAATCATTACATTGTGCAAGCCACATTGGGCTTACATCTATTGACAAATACCTGTAATGAAATGTTTTATCAACTTGCACCTATCCCTCTATTACCTTCTACACGACACCCATTGTTTTACACCAATGCATTTTGGAGATTCCATGTGGTATTGACAACAATTATCATCTGCGGTGTCCCAAATATTTATAACTGCAACTTGCTTGAAGTTTTATCAAAGTCATTCACCTTAGGAATCCATCTGACATCCTTCCATTTATACATCACTTAATTATTTAAATCAAACGATTCAAAAGGCTTCATTTTGATCCAGAAAGCATCATTATTTAAATCACAATGATTTTAAAAAAAATGTCATTGAAATTATGTCAAAACTCCCTTCTCTTTTAAACTCATGCCAACTGGAAAATGAGGTGATAAAAAATGCCTCTAATGTGATCAAGTTTTGAAAACATTGAACATGCAACCATCCAAAATCACATTTGGTAACTCTGTACACTTACCCCCAAAATGTCAACAGGCCTCTAGAAATGGTCTTAAAAACTGACTGAAACAAGTAAACCGATCCTGACACCTGGAAAAATGATTTATTCATCATCATTAAATACACATGCAGAAGGGCTTCACCAGATTCATTCTCAGGTGCAAGATATAACAGTGCAAACTTAGCCTTTTAGAAAACTTGTGTAGGTGCAAATGCTGAAACAACATAAATCTCCTTTAGAATGACCACTACAAAATCATTGAAACAAGCTCTGAAATTTCACCATTAGGTCAAATAGTACGTTCATATGCAATGAAAATGGTCCCATAATCGGATCTTGAAAATAAAATTCAGATGGAAAGTTATCATTCTTGCAAAATGACCATTTTGCAAACTTAACTCTTTTCTGCACTGCAAAATGAATAAAATGCCTCTGAAACTGAATTTGCAAACCCATCAAAAAGATCCTTCAGAATTTCAACCTCAGGAGCTTGATTGAATGTCATATGTACAATGCAAAACCTCAGTTACCTTGTTTTGAAAACAAACCATTCAACTGATACCAAACTGCAAATGTTAGCATCCTAACACTTCTGAATTTTAACACAGTGAAAAAGTAGAAACTGAATCTGGAAACAGCGAAGCAAAGTGATGAACTGGATTGATCAAAATTTGGATATCTTCAAATGGGTTCATTCCTAGGTCTACAATGTAGAACAACCTTCAATTATGTTTGACCTTGAATTGGGTGCAAATAGGGAAACCACAAAGTATGCCATTTAATTCTGAATTCTGTATTTTCAGTGAAACTTCAATAAATCAGAAATGGAAAGGCTCTGGAAAAGTGGATAAATGGATTGGAAGGAATTTGTAAATCCTCAGGTGAGTGCACTCTCATGTTTGCAATATGAGGGACAACTCAATTATCCAAAATGTTCATCCAGGTACACATTTTCAAGACCTCAAAGTGGACAACTCAGCAATCCTGCACTTGAAAACTCAGGAAATCAGAATTATTCACCAATGGAATGGTTCTAAAAAAATTGTCATCTGATTTCATAGGGTTCTGCAAACTGAAAATATTGATTCATTATCATGCCTACAATACCTAGGAACACACCATGATGCCATACCTATCCATTTGATCAAAGATTGAGGCCTTCAAAATGAGGTATTCAGAAATCTGCATTCAACCACTTTTGGAAACTTAACAAAGTGCCAATGGAATTAGACTGGCAAATGGCTCAAATGGATTCATCATGATCTGGGATCTAAAATATAAACTCTCTAATATGCATGTAGCATATTCCCAAAGTGGTGGTTTATGAAACTCAATAGGGTGCAAGATATTCAGAAGCAAACTAGGCCCCGGACAACAAAATGACACTTTAGCAAAATACAGATTTAGGTGACCCCCTCAAAATGACTACTCCATAAACATGTTAGATTTGGAACTTAGGAGTTGGAACCCACTACATATTCCAAATGGAAGGTACTAAACCTTCTTCCCAATTGGTACCTCATGAAAATCTTCCGGGCCTCCCTACAAGCATTCTAACTGAGCCTTCTCACACAAAATTTTAAGGGTATTCACTTTGCTTATCTGAAAATTTAACATGGTCACTCCAAATTTGTTCCAAATTTAGGAGTACCAACAGTGGCTCTGACTGAGGATGGTTAAATGTAAATTTATACTGAGAACCATAGATCTCTGGAGTCGCAGACCACCCCAAAACATAAAAATCATATTTTACCCTTTTCTCTTTCCTCTTCTCACTGACACCTCTCAAAACTTTTCAAAAAATGGGGGAACCTCTAACTGAAATCAAACACACAACTGAAAGGGAAAGCAACTGTACAATATGTATATTATCTACAAGAGGCCCCAAGTCCCAAAAACTAAGATCAACTCTTACCTCTGTCAAACACAAAGCTCTTTGCCCCATGTTTCAAAAATATGATAACAGTGCCACTCTTAACTGTCTGATTCAATCTACTGTCATCCTGTATCAAGTCATCACATGACAAAAAATCTACATATTCTTGATATGAGCTTCCAAAAACATTAGGCAGATTTTCATCATAAAGAATTTGTGGCATATACAGGTCACATTCGTTAGATAAAAATAAACTTAGATATATGTGACTTTTATCATCTTTCATCTGTAAGCCACAATTGAAAAAATCACCATTCAACTGAAAGGAGGGATACTCAAACTCTATCATACTGCTTGGGCAAGCCTCATTAGATCCATTCACATCCATCATTTGCCTCTCAAGAAAAATCAGAGAAGACTCATCATCATGAATATGATCAAACTTAGGACATGGAGCGATAACCTCTTCATAAAAAACAAGAGCACCTTGCAACTTATCGTCATCAAACCAACTCAAAGAAAATTGGTGGGTGGGAGTGAAAATACCGGCACATTTAGTTTCTTCCTTTGAAACTTGAGCCACTGATTGACCACTATTTAATGGTTCAAAGGTAGATTTAAAATCAAGACAAGATTCAAAATCCACACTATTCTCTAAATCAGTACTCAACTCAGTACTTGGGATTTCCACATCTATTGAATCTGAAACCATACTAAAAACCTCATCATCTGATAAATCAAACTGAATTTTATTGTAGCCTAATGAAGGAGTGCAAGAAGAAATTGTATCACATATGTCCAAATCAGAACGCATTGATTCACTTTCCTTGTCAAAATAAATATGTGTTGGACATAAAAGTTCAAAGGTTTTATTTCCTGAATATCTAAGATGCTCAAAAGATAAAATCTCTGCAATTTGTTCACTGTGAAGGGAACAACAGTCATCTTCTTCATTTATCTCCTTACTATCTTCTTGCATGATGCTACAAATTTCTTCTTTGTTGGGGTCTTGTAGTGAAACCTCTGAAATCATATCATCTTGTGTAATGTCCTTACTACAAACACTCATGTCTGCATCATAATCATCTTCTTGCTGGTTGCATATATATTTATCATTGTCTTGCTATTCATAAAGCTTTATATCAATATCATAATCAGCAATATCTTCACCAGCAGTAGACTCTACATTATCACTAAACATGTATTCATCTTTATCACTTTCAATATCATTAAATTCAGATTCACTGTCAGATTTACCATTAGATTCTTCAATAATCTTAGAATTTTCAGATTCACTATCATTGCTTTCAACAACATATATATCTTTAGAAGAAGCATCCTCTAAACCCTTTATCCGTTCTATAACTTGCTGAAAAAAATCTGCCCTCTGAGAAATTGGTAAATTGCATGTATGGTGAAAACAAAGCTCAACAAATAAATCTACCCATACAAGATCTAGAAGACAAAAAATGATGTCATAGCCTTTTAACTTATCAACAAATCTTATGTAAAAATCACTTGGTGATTCTCCTTCCTCTCTGCTCATGTGTCCTTGAAAAAGTAATACCACCTTTTCTTGAAGCCTTTTCCTCAACATGTTTGTCTTTGCTTTGATAAGATCAAACTCTGATATAAAATCTTTTGATTCAGATATGTCATGCTCTTTACTGTGCTCTTCTTCATTATATTGCTCTATATCACTAAGCTGCTCAAAATCACTAAATATTTTAATAAAAGAAGCCTCTAATGCTTCCATGAATTCTATTGAGCCATGAGGTAGATCTTTAAACCAGTCTCTTGCAATGTCAACTAAGGATATTACAAAAAGTTTCATCAATACATCCTCATGTGAGATATTATGATTGTCTACGAAATCAGCAAAATTTTCTAAATGTTCTTCAGCTAACTGTTCATCACAACCAGTAAACTTTGGTAAACATTCCCTAACCCCTGATGGAATATGGTTTGGGTATCCTGGGATACCTTCAAAACTGGAGTATGAAGAAGTTGCTGCAAACTATTTATTTGAAGTCTCCTCCAAATCACTTTCAAAATTTTAGTAGAGCTGCCACCTCTTTGCAGAGGACAAATTTGAATAGCTGAGAGCTCTTTACCCCAACTCTGACCTTCCTCCAATCAGCAACTTATACATCTCCAACATAGGGATTTTTTATGATTCCTGTAATCGTAAGAGTCCAAAATTTGTTGTCCTTCTCACTGCAAGTCCATTTTTCTTTTTGTAACCTTTCTTCAATGTGCACACTGGTGCAAATCAGAGCTCAGAGTCACCACTCACCAGTAGTGAGATTGTGTAAATATTTCTTCAATAGCTTTGGACTTTCAGATACTTTGCAATGATAGACAAACAGGCTTGACTCACCTTTCAAAAATTTGAGGAATATATTTTCTTTGCAAACAGTGACTCTATGACCAAACTCTGGGTTAATTCAGCAAAGCAAGGAATTGAACATCTTAAACTTGTTGTCCTTTTAATTATCCCCAGTAGAGTCACCAATTTGTTAGCATTTTTTCTAGCAACACTTACTTAATGATGATAGTATACCTTTTATACATGAATGCAACCTATTTTAGGCAAGAGAAAGGCTAATTGTTGAGGTATTTGATAACACTAGGGATACCTATTATCACCTCCTTCATTTTTGAGCTCCACAGACTCAGGCAGGTATTACCTATTAAAGATTACTGATACTTCAAACTATGTATTTGGTGGATTAATTCATTCACTGGTTATGCACCTAAAACCTCACTATAACAACTTACAGAAAACTTTAGAGATTGCAATGATTGATCTGAAACAGAGTATTATAAGCCAGGCTATGGTTTTGATAACATGAACCAATGAGACAAGGACTTTCATCCTTCTTCCTTTTGATTTCAGGTGGGATAACCTAATGATTCACTCTCTAAGGAATCAACAAAATGGACAATATCCTGCTGATATAAGTCCTTAATGAGTTCAACTCATTTGTTCTAAAAACTAGATGAAATTGATTAATTTGTGTATAACTGAATGGAGAAAATACTTGCTTAGCAAACTCTAGATCAGTGCCTATTCCTTGGGAAAAGAGTTAATGAAAACATATGTCAACAATAATAAACTAATGCAATACTGAAGAATGCCTTACAAACTTCATACAATCCAGATTGGATGCATTACAAACAATCTACTCAACTCAATACTTCTTCATCAAATCTTCACAACTATGTCTTGCTCTCTTAAACCATTTACAAAATTTAACTCTCTCCTTGAGAAATACTCACAAATGATTAAACACACTACCTTGTAGTAGGTATATTTCAGATGCCTTACAAATGAACTATACTAGAGCATAAACACAGTCAAAAGAGACAAAACAACAATGAATAGGAACTGCACTGTATTCTCATTAATCCAAGTTGTTTCCAGATATCTAGACAATAAACTCAAGAACTAAGCATGAAATAGAAGTATGCTTTACAAATAGAAATCTTCAAACCAATGGTAACTTGTACTGAACCAAACAAAGATAAGAACAAGAACAAGACCAGGAACCTCCACAGGAACTAGAACAGGAACCTGAAATCAGAACTTCCAAAACTGCTAAGAGAAGAGAATATAAAGAAGAGAAATAAACCCTAAAATTCATGCTGGTCATACACCTGTCCCCTTCTAAAAATCTAAACTACTCAATCTGTCTTTTCTCAGTAAATATTTGAACTCCGTCGGTGGCCTCCAAACTTGTTTTCAACTACCTCCAAAATCTGATATTGAAATTGTCGGTGATCTTTAAAATATGACTTATCTTCTTTCAAAGTCTTAAAAAATCAGATTGAGTTCATTAATGACTGACTCCATCTGTCTTTTCAAAAACTGATTTTTTCCCTTGCATATATCCATCATTTTCAACTGAGAAATCCATCAAATCTTATTCCATCTGCTGAGAAAATATCTGCTCAAAAAACCTCACGGAAAGCTCTAACAATCTGATTTTTGCAATAAAATATATGTACATTTTGTCTCAACCTTATATGCAAATCTGATCCAATTCACTGATCTTCATTCTATCCAAATCTGATTCTTTATTCTGCAAAAATCTGATCTTTCATGTGTTGCAACCTCTTCTCGGAATGTATTTTCAAAATTTAAAATAAAATACCTTTGCAAACTATGCACTTTACCCTTTAAAATTTGCAAATTATTTAAATTTCCTTTGAAATCCTTATTTTCTGCATACTAAGCCCAAAAGCCACCAGATTTCGACATGTGTCACATGCTGATTCACTATTATAAACTAGTTTTTTAACTGTGCCTTTAACCCTGGTTACATTTTCTTCTTTGTCTCTGAGTCTCATGAAATTTTCACTAACCATGATTAAATTCGGTGACCTGGCGACTAACCTCAGTCTCACAGTCTCTAGAAATTTTCAACTTAACTACAAACCTCTCATGACCTGGCGACTAGCATCTGGCGGCTAACTCCCATCTGGCGACCATGCGACTGGCGGCTAACTCCCTGTCGCGGTAGTCATCTCCAGCATCTAGCTACTTCATGACTAACCGCTAGAAATCAGTTGCCAAGTTTCAGTGGCTATCTTCTGTATCTCCCGACTGTGTGACTAACCACTAGCGGTCAGTCACCAAGTCTCTGAATCCTAGCGGTTACTGGCAATCTTTCTCCCGACTATGTGACCGGATGCCACGTCTCACTTTCGTCAAAATTTGTTTTCCTTCATTTTTGGGCATGGAAACCGAGGCGTTGGATGACTGGGTGCGCACGTGGAGAGCCTCCTAATCTTTCTTCAAATTAACATGTTTGTTTCTTGGCATATAAACATTTTGAATTTCCATCCTCAGGTGAATGTGGGACAATGAGTTTGAGAGTTTTTAAAGCCTTTTCAAATTTGGGTGTCAAAATTTACGGGGCCCACCTACATTCCAACCTCCAACTCTCAAGGGCCTGCCAAGAGCCTCTGGGCTCTCTTATTTACTTATAGAGTAAGCCATTTAGTATATAAATACTAAAAAATGCCATTGCAGAGAGAATATGGGATAACTCATTTCCATTGTTTTACAGATTTTGGAGCTACCTGTAGAAACTGCTCACAAACTACATTGTTATATTGCAAATGAAGACCATAAATGTATTCTAGAGGTCTGGGCGCTAGCTGTTGTGGATCTATATTTGCAAATTTGAACTTCAAAACCTTTAAAAAAAACTTACCTCCAATACAACATTCTGTGCAAATTCCTCTATAAATACATTTTAAATGTATTGAAAACCTTAAAATATCCCTCTAAAAGTCTGCGCAGCCTGTCTGAAGATCATACTAGTTTACCTCATGCGCAGCCGATACCTTAGTGATTTCAACATTGAAAATTTAAAACAAAATATCTTTTAAAAATCCTTCATGCTATACTTGAGCAAGTTTATGTCCCTCTATGTTTGCAGTTTGCAATGTGATTTTAGGTTTAATGTTTCAAAATCTACAACATTACTCCACCAAAATGGGCGCAACATCTTATGGTTTTTACATGCCTTGCGCAAGTTTAATATATTTGATGTGTTTTGTAGCTTCATTCTCATTATGTCTGCGCAGACTTTATGGATTTTCATTTGTAAAGGAAAGTCATTAAAACTCCCCCATATCAACGCAGACCTCCAGCTTGGTATGCCATGTATTGGCTGTCTCTCTACTTTGCGCAAGCTATAAACTGCAAAGTGTTGTTTTAAACATCTAATCTTCTTGTATATTTTAGAATCCATCCTCTCTTTAATGTGTGGCTTCTAATCATTACATTGTGCAAGCCACATTGGGCTTACATATGTTGACAAATACTTGTAATGAAATGTTTTCTCAACTTGCACCTATCCCTCTATTACCTTCTACACGACACCCATAGTTTTACACTAATGCATTTTGGAGATTCCATGTGGTATTGACAACAATTATCATCTGCGGTGTCCCAAATATTTATAACTGCAACTTGCTTGAAGTTTTATCAAATTCATTCGCCTTAGGAATCCATCTGACATCCTTCCATTTATACATCACTTAATTATTTAAATCAAACGATTCAAAAGGCTTCATTTTGATCCATAAAGCATCATTATTTAAATCACAATGATTTTTAAAAAAAATGTCATTGAAATTATGTCAAAACTCCCTTCTCTTTTAAACTCATGCCAACTGGAAAATGAGGTGATAAAAAATGCCTCTAATGTAATCAAGTTTTGAAAACATTGAACATGCAACCATCCAAAATCACATTTGGTAACTCTATACACTTACCCCCAAAATGTCAACAAGCCTCTGGAAATGGTCTTAAAAACTGACTGAAACAAGTAAACTGACCCTGACACCTAGAAAAATGATTTATTCATCATCATTAAATACACATGCAGAAGGGCTTCACCAGATTCGTCCTTAGGCGCAAGATATAACAGTGCAAACTTAGCCTTCAAGAAAACTTGTGTAGGTGCAAATGCTGAAACAGCATAAATCTCCTTTAGAACAACCACTGCAAAATCATTGAAACAAGCTCTGAAATTTCACCATTAGGTCAAATAGTACGTTCATATGCAATGAAAATGGTTCCATAATCAGATCTTGAAAATAACATTCAGATGGAAAGTTATCATTCTTGCAAAATGACCATTTTGCAAACTTAACTCTTTTCTGCATTGCAAAATGAATAAAATGCCTCTGAAACTGAATTTGCAAACCCATCAAAAAGATCCTTCAGAATTTCAACCTCTGGAGCCTGATTGAATGTCATATGTAGAATGAAAAACCTCAGTTACCTTGTTCTGAAAACAAACCATTCAATTGATACCAAACTGCAAATGTTAGCATCCTAACACTTCTGAATTTTAACACAGTGAAAAAGTAGAAACTGAATCTGGAAACAACGAAGCAATGTGATCAACTAGATTGATCAAAATTTGGAAATCTTGAAAAGGGTTCATTCCTAGGTCTACAATGCAGAACAACCTTCAATTATGTTTGACCTCAAACTGGGTGCAAATAGGGAAACCACAAAGTATGCCATTTAATTCTGAATTCTGTATTTTCAGTGAAACTTCAATAAATCAGAAATGGAAAGGCTCTGGAAAAGTGGATAAATGGATTGGTAGGAATCTATAAATCCTCTAGTGAGTACATTCTCATGTTTGCAATACGAGGGACAACTCAATTATCAAAAATTTTCATCCGGGTACACATTTTCAAGACCTCAAAGTGGACAACTCAGCAATTCTACACTTGAAAACTCAGGAAATCAGAATTATTCACCAATGGAATGGTTCTAAAAAACTTGTCATCTAATTTCATAGGGTTTTGCAAACTAAAAATATTGATTCATTGTCATGCCTACAATACTTGGGAACATACCATGATGCCATACCTATCCATTTGATCAAAGATTGAGGCCTTCAAAATGAGGTATTCAGAAATCTGCATTCAACCACTTTTGGAAACTTAACAAAGTGCCAACGGAATCAAACTGGAAAATTGCTCAAATGGATTCATCATGATCTGGGATCTAAAACATAAACTCTCTGATATGCATGTAACATATTTCCAAAAAGGTGGTTTATGAAACTCAACAGGGTGCAAGATATTCAGAAGCAAACTAGGCCCCGGACAACAAAATGACACTTTAGCAAAATACAGATTTAGGTGACCCCCTCAAAATGACTACTCCATAAACATGTCAGATTTTGAACTTAGGAGTTGGAACCCACAGCATATGCCAAATGGAAGGTACTGAACCTTCTTCCCAATTGGTACCTCATGAAAATCATCCGGGCCTCCCTACAAGCATTCTAACTGAGCCTTCTCACACAAAATTTTAAGGGTATTCACTTTGCTTATCTGAAAATTTAACATGGTCACTCCAAATTTGTTCCAAATTTAGGAGTACCAACACTTTGTCTTTTTCAATTGTGTTTATTTTTGTCCTGATGTGTTCCCGAATCGACCACACGTCTGTGTTGTTTTGTGATCCCAAATCGATCTCACACTTCAACTGCTTACTTTGACTACGTGTGTTCCCGAAATGATCACATATTAGTCAAAGAGGGGCAAATGTAGGCACCCTAAAATGGTCGCCTAAACTGTGGGCCCCAATTATTATTTTATCATTTTATCAATTTCCTGAATCAATGCTTTGGAATATTTTCAATTCAAATCAATTTCCTTCATCAAATTGTAATTAATTCAATTATTCAATTATTTCAAAATTTCCTCAGGTTTGATCATTTTTATTTAATTAAAAGATTTAATCTCCCTTTTAATTAAATAAAATTTATCTTATTTAATTAAAAGATTTAATCTCACTTTTAATTGAATAAAATTTATCTTATTTAATTAAATTAAATTTCTCCCTTTTAATTAAATAAAATTCCTCTTATTTAATTAAATTCAATTCCCCCCATTTAATTAAATAAAATTCTTCTAATTTAT
>MU226171.1:2038459-2049516 GCA_018584345.1 Thuja plicata
TTTATTTGTTGAAAAAGGAAATGAATTAAATAAAAATCCCTTTTTCATCACATCTTCCTAAGTGGTGGGTTTTTGCCTCTTAATCATAGCCTTTGATTTTTGCCTCTTAATCTCAATCGTTCACTTTTCTTTAAAAGGAGATCTCTCCTTCTCATTTGGAGATCATCTTTTTTATATTATTGTTATGCTGCAGGTTTGGAGAGCAATTTTGGGAGGAGCATTTGAGCACTTTGGCTTGGATATTGCAAATTCTCTCTTCTTGTCTACTTCTTCTTGCATCCATGGCTATTCATGTAGATTAGATTCATGTTTATTTTCATAGATTAAACTTACATTTGTATCTCCTTTCATAGATTAATCATGCATTGTTAGCATTTAGATTAATTTCTTTTTATGCATTGCAATCATATAGAGTAGATCTCATTTTCATGCATTTGAATCTCTCATTTCATGGTGTACTTGCATGGGCACTCACTAGGTCAATTTGAGGGCCTCCATTTCACACCTTTGCAGTCCATGACTAGAGAGCTATGGATCGATATTTGAGGCCTCATTCTTGAGCAACCTTGGATGGAATGATTCATAGAAGTGCATCAACATTTATGCACACACCTAGAATCATCCCACATTTATGACATTTATGGGTTAATGGGAGCTTATCCAATACCCGCTCTACTTTTTCCTTCTTACTGGTGCCTGTAGGGGCTTTTGGGAGTTTAGGGCTCTCAGGAGGTGAAGATTTTGAAGCCATTTCTTTCTTACTTTACCATGTACCTACAAACTGGATAATTGTCAGTACATAAACATTAAAAGGATTCTGGGTTCCAGGGACCTCGAGTGCGATTTTACTTTTCCTCTTGAAATAAAAATGTTAGACATCACAAAAGGAACCATGTGTGCGAAGATTATTTTGGATGCATGTAAATTAACACATGAAACTATTCTTGCGCATAAAAGACCGGAACTATGACCAAAAAAGGTTAGATAGGGTAAACAAGTTTGGATTCACCAAGACACCTAGAGGTAACTTGAAAGTATGGTAATGTCAGTGATAAGATAGGTGGCATTTCTATCATTCCCTAACACGTGCATGCCCACTCAGCTAAGTAATGATATTTAATAGACAGATGTTCTGGCACGAGTGACATGAATGCCACTTGGGACAAATCATAAATGTTAGGTGTGGGAATTAATTCTACCATTAATATAGAAAGGACAGAGGAGAGAGAAATATTAATGACCTGCTAGTGAGTTGGCCTCTATGACTGACATACCCATCACCTTAATGCCCCAAGTCACATCAACCAGAATGGTGGACGTGCTTATTGGGTGGACATGGTCCTCAGGCCTCATAAATACTTTGGAACAATGGGTCCCTAGGAGCTACCTCCATAGGACCTAAACTAGGAATGGCTCTCAGAGATGCAACATCTCTTCAAGGCGGGAAAGCAGAACTCTACAGACTAAAAAAAATGTACAACCAGCTGAGACTTATTAACAATGCGTAGAGCACCTAAGACTTTACATAACTTAACTCTAACACTCAAGACATGACCAAGTATTTACAAGGAGATACCAATGCTCCAAGGACCCATATCTACAAAACTTATAGACTACTTAGCCAGGCTCAAAACAACATTTACAAAATATTTACAACCTAGGGGACAGACGTCTCGTCTTTGAGTTGGGTGACTATGAAGAGAAAACAAACGCACCAGGTCCAGGGACGACAAAGTGCCAAATGGAAAATGTGGCCTGGATGACAAAGGTGGATGAACACCCAGAAAATATGGAAAACAAGATCAAATAGAATCCGAACAAAAGCACAAACGAACAGAAAAAAATGAAAAGGGAACATGAACAAATGAAGAGAAAACAAACTAGCAAAGCAAGCAACACGTAGAAGCAAAAACAAATGAAACAAAAAGAAAAAGATCCCAAGGGCCTACCTGAAACTCAAAAATTTTAAAGGGGCACTGCAAATAACCTCACTCTGTCACCTAAATTCTCCACAAGAATCGTCAAACACACCTCTCCACCTTCCTGCTCAAACATCTCAGCTCGAAAAACAAATTGCTTCGCTCTCAAGATAATTCTCTAGAAGGTAATTAGTTAATGGTAAGTGTAAAAATGACAAGCTAAAAAGCCTTAAATAATGCCTATGAGAGCGCATTAGTTACCAAAATCACTTCGAGAAACAAGCTGGCCATCGGGGTCTAGACCTTGGGACACCTAACAATTGTTTGCCTTCAAGACAAGGAGGAATGATTGTCAAGTCCCAAAAGGTCCAAAACTATCAGCTTTGGGAATGACACTCTTGGATCTAGATCCTGGAGAAAGTGAAGGACAAAAAAAGACAAAGACAAAAGCAAGGGTGAGAGCCCGAAGAAGGAAGAGGAAAAACAAAGCAAAAGCAAAGAAAAAAGGGGGGAACCAAAATTTTGCACACAAAATGTAGGGACAGGTATGCAGGGCATAATAGGATGATCAAACACTTTCTATCCCTAGAGTCAATTTATCTTAGTGTCAAAATGTTTTCCCATGCTTGATATTCCTTTGCCTCACACAACGTGATGTTGTCTTTTTTCCAAGACTATGCACGTTGTGGGTTTTGAAAAGAGACTCAATGCTAAAATCGCATAGCCTCCCTCATGCCACATTCATGCTTTAAAATGCCTTTGGGAATACATATGGTGAGTGTAAAAATATTTAGGTGATCCAGGTAATCCACTTGGATCAATCCTTTCACAAACATTATGATACTTTTGAAGGTAAGTCGGGTAGCTTCTATCTAAAAGTGTTTAGTAAGGACATATGTTGATGACTATCCCTTGTAGTTTTCCAAGAAAAATTAAGAAATATAGCCATAAAAGAACCCAAAATGCATAGTCTCACAAGCAATATTGAAACCTCTCAGCCCTACACAAGTTGAATGCACTCCCCTTGTAGTCTTGTAAACAAGATTGAGACCAAAATGTCCCTACAAGCACCTAGTCAAATGTAGTCTTGCTTAGCAAGATTGGGGCAACTAGTTCCTACACATGAAGAGGTATTAGAATTAGAAAATAGCCAAGTATTCTCTCTCTTTGGATTGAAGGAAGTTTTTAATTATAGTGAGTAGCCAGGTCTTCTTGTTCCCCACTTGGGTCATTCCCAAAATATTTCTCTCTCGGCAGGCCCTCTAAAGGTAAATGCACGAAAGAAATGGATAGAAAATGGAAGGTTGGGATTTATGATTCTTCATCAAAGAGGAGAAGAGCATACTCTCCTATTTCCCTTTGTTTCTCCCAAACATGCCAAGCACACTTGATATGCCCAAAAGAAAAGTATTGTTTACCTAAGCTCAATCAAACATGTTTGGGTTTCTGATTCTCCCAAAGGAAAAAGAGCATAATCTCCTAATGTTCAATTTAACCCAAACAAAAAAGATCCTAATTAAACTAGGTGCCTAAGAAATCACATTTTTGCTTGGTTGATAATATCACAAGACAACTTGCAAATACAAGCGTTAGTAGTTTCACAACTTTTCTTTCTTTCGAAGCGTCCTACAAGCACAAAAATGTTAGTAATCTTTGCAAATTGTGTGCTAGTGAGACTTTGGCAAGAAAATATTCATCAAAACCTTTTGCAAAAACTAGTTAAATGGCATAACCAGAGAGAAAAATGATCATACAACACATGCTAGGGGTTAGAAAATTAAAGCCAACTCAATAAGACCGCTAAAAACACTATCTATTTTTGAAACTACAAATCACAAAGAACAAACTATCAGTAAGACTTGTACGAAAAAATATATGTTGTCATACGAAAAAACATGCACCAACCAAAAATTATACAACAAATCTAATAGGCCCAAATGAAAAAAGAATTGGAAAGTAGACTCGTACGACAGATCTGTCAGCATACGATAAACTACTGTTCACTGAATTATCGTACGAGCTGGAATCAAGCTTCACACGACAATGAATGCAATTTTCACAATAATGTAAAAAATAAAAAAAATAAGGCAAAGAAATAATTTTCTACCCCACGGTGGGCACCAAATGTGTTTGGTAAAATGTGTGATCAAATCTGCAACCAAACACTTCAATAAACCATTACATCAAAAGAGTTAACATCAAAGTAAGAATCAAAATATTGCATAAACACCCTTAAAATAGGCTTGTTGCTTCCTATTTGAAGTGAGTGTGATTCTCATGAATTCCCATTAGATTGGACATGGATAATCAGTGACTTGACTACCCCAAAATAGAAGATTCAAATGCAAGGATGAGCAAGATGCATGTACTTACATACTTTACTCTTAATAACTTTCAAAAATGAAATGCATGAACTAGCAAGCTAAATGCATAGTAACCATGAAGAATGAAGCTAAAATGTAAGCGTAAACTACCAATGAAATGAGAAACGCATCTACCATTAATCTATGGAAAGAAGCTAAGATGTCATTAAACTAAGAAAATGAAACTACAAATGCATATGCAAAGAAATTACTATGAGAAAAAGAGCTATGAGTGCACAATAAAACCCTAGAATGAAAATAACATTATAACACTACTCTCAAGATTGTCTATATGAATGAGCAAAGGGATATATCTCTTTTATAGGAAATTCCAAGAGGTGAACGGTTGAGATTAATAGGCAAAAGGAAATGAGCAACGGTGGAGATGCAACTTCCCTCAATCCATGTGAGCTTGATCCAAGTGATTTGGTTGGTCAACCTTGTGGAGAATAAGACAAAATTGGTATTTTCCCTTTTTATTTATTTTATTTTGATTTTCATGTGCTCACCCATGTGAATGGGTTCTCTTTTGTTTAAAAAGATACTTTAGGAATTTTTCATTTATCCCAATGTTTTATGCAATTTAAGTATTTTAGGCTTTAGGGTTGATGATTTGATTCAACAAGTTAGGATTAAAATTATGTAAGAAAATTTGATTAAGTGCTCTCATAATTAGGTTTTAGGGTCTAGCTTATGAATGTCTTTTGATTTAGAATTTATTAAGACCAATTAATCAAAAATGGGGGCTATAGGTTTGCTAGACCAATTTTAGGTGATTACAATCATCTATATGATAGCCTATATTTTTATAAATTGATTCCAATTCTATAGGGTATTGATTTATCCCTAATTTTTAGAGGTGCCATGTGCTATTGTGTTTTCTGAACTTTCACCAGAATTATCCCTTTCTTTGATTATATGTCATTGTATTAGTTGGTCCCTTACTTTAGTATGGACATTTATAACATCTTTGATAACCTCGTATAGTAAATCTATATCTTCTACTACTTTTCTGACAATCATTTCCTGGATATGTGACTATTTTTCCTTAATGAGGTGTTGTCCATTTGAATGTTCTTGAATTTCTTAGTTCTGTAAATAATTTTGGGCCTTAATGTTTTCTAATTGTATTCCTTCTAGATTTTCTTGATTTTGTTCTGCTTCTTTAGTTATGGTCTCTGTTGACCTATCATTTTGGATTATGGTGGTGGCTACTTTCAGAATTTTGGGGGTAGTACCTCCTTCCTTCTTTTTTTCTAATTGATTTAGATTTCTTTGGTCTACTAGGGATTCATTTTTCAGATTATCTTTATTCCAATTAAATAAGGATATTTCTATATTTTTAGAGGTAAATCTATCTTCAAACTTTTGAAGTTCAGAATCATGGAAGCCTGTAATTGATTGGGAGGAGATGTCCTTTCTTTCTACAATTTCTCCTTCCTCTACATCCTGATCTAAGGAATGTTGAGCTTCTGTAGATTGGGCTTTGTATTCAGGGTTGTATATATCATGATTTTTAAATTTATTACTTAAAGCATCTGTGGAGGGTGAGGCCCTAGATCTATCGAGCGGGGTCTGAAGGGTGTTTAACCGTCTGAGGCTAAGATTCATTATTTGGCTACAAACATTATATCCCTCCTTCTCCTTGCTAAGAAAGACTATATCATTAACTTCTCCATCTTAAATTTTAGGATATAGATAATATAATAACTTATTGGTTATTATTTTAATGGGGTCTATCAATGTTTCATTTCTTTTTAACTTAATAAGAATTTTAACCTAAGATGAATCAAAAAATCTTCTTCTAAACCTATCATAATTTCTATCATATTTCCAATTCTTTCTAATATTTTACTGTGCATTAGTTCTGCAGGGAAGTTATCAATTCAATATTCTTAGTTGAAAATATTTCAACCTATAATTCATGTTTCAATATTGAACATTTCTTGATTTTATTTAGAACATTCCAACAACCCAAATAAAATAAAAAATTAAACCTACGAAAAAATTGTACAATTACATTTTTATCTTATAAAATGCTTTAAATTTTTATATTCATTCCAAAACCTAAGGTGTATCCATTCCACCAAAGTTATAAGAGACTTGTACTCAAAAAGACTTGATCCATAATGGGTTCATTATGAGTAACTCAACTTCACCATCAAAGTAAAGACCCATTAACAAAACTTTAATGTGGGAAATGGTGAGCAATGCTAGGATGTAGATCACTCACCAAATCTAAAATACATTAGAATACAAAACCTCCAACAAGGTGAATTCGATTAACGCAACCAAGAGACTAAAAATGCTAGTGCGAGATCTACATAATGTAGGGTTTTGGATTCTTTGATTGTAAAGGATGTATTATATGTGAATGTAATATGAGATGTAAATCTGATCTATGAAAGTAAGTGCAAGAGAGAAATAGGAGAAATGAACTTACCTTGGAGAAAGAAGATGAAAAATGACTTTCAGATCTAAATTTGACTGTTGTCAAGATGTCATAATCTGATGTAATTGTAGACACCTGGATTTGGTCAGGAGTATTAATCAAATCAAATGGCATAAAATCAAATCAAATCGGACTTAATCAAATCAAATGGGACTAAATCAAAGGATCAATTAATAAAGAAATCAATTGATTAAATCTAAGCCTACAAGGGATTAATCAAAACTATGTAGTTGATCTAATTAATTAGTTATATAGTTTAAATCAAAAATCAAATTCAACACATTCCCTTGCATGGCTAATTTAATTAATTAATTGAAATAATTAAATCCTATTTCTTTCAACAAAGGAGAAAATAAATTAAAGAGCCAATGAGAATCAAGAATTGAAATCACATGGATCACTCCAAACTTTGCAATCTTGATCACTCATTTGACCCTTTAACATCCTCAACACTCAATTTTGTCTCTTTGTCCCAACCTTTGAGACCAACATTTAAATGGCCTCTCTATTTGAACCATTTGAAAGCCTTCAACTCAACCAAGCTTGAATCATGATCAACTTAACTCTATCCCCTACCCTTGGGAAATCCTATAAATACCAAGCATTTTGAGAGCATTACTAATCCTAGACATTCATGAGCAATTGCATCTACACTATTGTAAAGAAGAAAATAGTGTTTATATATGGTGTGGTGGTTTAAGGAGATGTAAAGATGAAAAAGTTTGATAAAGGGGGAGATTTGAATTGTTAATTGTTATTTGTGTTGATTTTCTTAACCCCAATTTACACTTACTTGAATTTGATTGATTGTATATTGCAATTGTGATTGTGATTAAGGGAATATAAGATGCTCCTTTCTTTCACCCTCAAATACACAAATAGGAGATCCAATTTTGATAAACCCCAAAGGGTTAATACACAAATGAATCCACTATTTGGAAAGAGACCAAGAAAGGGGATCTTAAATTCTATAAATTGATTGATTAATATGATTAATGATAGTAATTGAAAAGAATAGGAGAAATTACCAACCTTACAAAGTGGCAGATCAAAGATTGCTATTTTCTGAGATCTGTAGACTATTTCTAGAGATGCTGACAGGTGATACCGAACCGAAACACAGAGACAGACAAAACCCAAAAATATTTTTCCGTTACAATGTCATGTTATGAAAAAGGTTGACCTTGTACCACTTTTTCCAACTCGATCTGCTCAACTCTGAAAGTGTCCCTGTTCACACAGTCTGAAAGAAATCCGAAAAGGGTATCCAGATCTGGCCTCAGATTTACAGTCTTGAACCTGTACTTGCAAGAAAAATGTTTATTTGTTGGGGGAAAGGGCTTTGCCTTAGTCAAACCTCGGTTTTGGAATTAACCTTAATATATGTAATTGAAGATTGCATAAAGAATAACAAAGCAAAACTCAAATTCACCTTGCCTGTAATGTCCTTGTGGCAGATTCAAATCCATGGATCCACAAGTATGATTCAAAACATGGAATGTAGAATGGAAGGATTTCTTCAATCTCTTTCTTGTAGATCACCAACACCAAGTCTTGAATGGATTCTTGAACTTGACAAGAGCTTTGGAAGAAGATGGATGCAGAGATCACCAAAAGGGCACTTTTTGGCTTGAATCCTTCAATGGCCTCCAATGAATCTCCTTCATGAAAATGGATGCTTGAGAATGATGGATGCTTTCTTAATTTCTTGCTTGAACTTCACTTCATAAGGATGCTTGATGCTTGATTAGAAGACTTCAATTGCTTGATCATGGTTAGAGAAAATGAGAGGAGAAAGCTCCCTTTTATATGAAACTAGGGCACAATCTTCTAAGGAGGCCTACATATGATAATTAAATCATCATTTAAGCCTTTACCCATAGGAGAGGACCTATATTAAATATAATTTAGGAATCAACCAATTCAGAACCCAAAACAGCCGACCCGAAAGCAGGAATAAACTTTTTGTGAAGACGGACATCCCAGAAACCAAAAGTTCCTAGGATTTGGACCCTGGGACAGGGTCGAGGTCGGCCCTATCCTAGGATAGGGCTAAGGTCAACCCTTTCCTAGGAGGTCGACCTTGTCCTCAAATCCTAGGATCATAGGTCAGAGACCCAAAATGCAAAATTTAGGTCAGGAAATGGAGGTTAGAAAGGCAGGTTAGGGGGGAAGCCATGTAAAGATCAAGAACCCATTTAGAGGCATTTGTCATGACCCCAAACCACTCACTCGGAAGGATAAACCAGTCTCCTATGGAAGTGCTTCCATTTTCTGACTATACAACTATAGAGAAATCCCTTTGAGATCATAATCATTTTGAGCATAATAGTGAATTATGAGAGCTAAATTGAGTGAATTGCATAACAATTTGAGGAATTAGAGAGCTAGATTAGGCATATCATGTTGGAAATAAGTTGAGTAACTAAGAGGGGAGGGGTGAATCAATTACCACAAAAACAAATCCAAGTCCCTTAGATGTCTTAAACAAATTTGTCAATGTTGCTTGGTTAACACAGATATTCTATTGTCACTCAGTTAACATAGCAAATATTAAGATATTAAATGTGATTATCCTTTAGTAATTAATTGAAGAAACATAAACCATAAAGCAAATGAAATGTACACAGATAAAACCAAGATTTAACATGGAAACCCAATATGGAAAAGCCCACCAATTGTAACTACTCACTTTTTTTCACTCTTCTGAAGTGAGCCCTGTTAAGAGCCAATCTTGTTAAAGGTTACAATAACACATTGTTAGGTGTGACCCTGTTAGAGGATTTAATCGCCCTGTAAGGAGTGGCCTTGCACTAATACATTTGATAGCTATTTTATACCTTTAATTTTGACCAAGGAATTTTTTTGGCTTGTAAGATTATTATTTTTTTGTTTATGAGCCTGATTTGGTCGAAATTTAGACGAGCCCGAGTTTCTCAAAAGTTAGACGAATGCGGGCTATAAAAAAAAGTGAAAAGCGAAACTCATTTTTCAGTTCACTCACGAGCGAGAGGAGGGATCGAGCATAGTCCATGTGAATTTTCTCTAGGTTAGGGGAAAGTAATACGTGGATCGAGCATAGTCCATGCAAATTTTCTCCAGGTTAGGGGAAAGTAATACGTGGATCAAGCATAGTCCATGCGAATTTTCTCTAGGTTAGGGCAAAGTAATACGTTGTTGTTTTCTGTAGATTAGTTGTTTTAGTGATTGTTTTAGTTGTTTTAGTGATTGTATTAGTTTTTTTAGTTGTTTTCTATAGATTAGTTGTTGTATTAGTTATTGTTTCCAATAGTTTCCATCTCTACAAGAAATATTCAATTACCCTAGTTGTTTGAGCCCATGGTTTATCTTTTTAATAGCTTGGAAATATAGTGTGGAGTGGCTTCTTCTGTAAAGAGTATTGAGCAATGTTACATTTCCTCTAAGTGTTTATCCTACTACTGCATACATCAGACGTTACAACATCTTGGCCCAAAAACATCTCATGTTCTGTGAAATCTATCTTCTACATTATCTTATTGTAATTATTATGTGTGGATCCTACCAAGTGTTATCATAGCTATGATTTGGGTAATGAAACCCCCATTTTTTAATATCCATCTATATCTTCCAAATGGCTCAATTATTTTCTAAAGCTTGATAATTGTATCACAAAGCTAAAATGAATAATCAGAGTTTTGTCATCAATATTGAATAAGTTATTGCAATTTTAGGGAATCCAATCACAAATCATCAATAAATGACAATTTATATAACACTTATTTTCCTAAGAGTTCTGTAATGATTTCTCATCCACCAAGGATCATAACATACCACAACCATCTTACTTTAATAAGCCGATCCTTTACAATTGAATCCATATTCTCCTTCTTTTGTCGTTTTGCTACAGATGAACCTTGGTCAACTTTAACACAAGCATGCCAGCATGATGGTAAAGTATGTCAGAAACACCATTCTTCTATGCCTCTTCATTAAAGACAAATTTTAAAATGAGCTCCAATGAATCCTTTCACCTCTCAAATCTAACTCCAAAGAAATTAAAAGTTGTAACTTTTTTAAGGAAATCCAAATGTTAAAGCTACACAAATGGAAAGAATTGCTGATAATGCTACATTGTCCAGAAAGTTATATACTTAATTGTTAAAGGCATAGTGTATTTTGAATTTCTCAGAAATGTATATTTTCTTTACAGAATTAGTCATACTATGTTGTGAATATGGATACTTGCATGCAAGTAACAAATCACGTAAATTTTTAGATGTACTTCCAGCCTTTCTAAGATCAAAACATGTCAACAACAACATAAGTTAGATGCTTTAGACA
>MU226171.1:2049566-2069270 GCA_018584345.1 Thuja plicata
TTTTTAGCTTTTTAAATATTTTCACAATGTTTGATAAGGACAATTATGATATAAGCAGACACTATGTGTCAAAACTATTGTATTGTGTTTGTTATAATCCAAAATGTTGTGTAAGAAGGCATTTTCTTTACTTTTATCCTACCTACCATCACACTGTTGATCCATTTGGACACGCACATGAAATAGATACAATCATACAAGTTGGATTGGTAACATGCTAGTACTTGCCTGATGGTCACTCTCTGGGACCCAGGTTGTATATTCTTTCTTTCACAAGGATTAATTATTTTATTTTAACTGCTTAGTTGTCATCGTATAAATATTGGATGTAATGTGGTATGCATTTTTTTATACAAACAAATTATAGCTCATGGATTCATCTCAATTCTTGCACTCCAAAAGATTCTACAAAAGTGTCTAAACTATTCTATGAGAAAAATTGGGCAAATATAATTTTGTTTTCAAGGATTCCATCATCAACATAAAAAGAAATCATTATAAAATTTCTTCTCATACAATTCATGATGAAAGAAGAATTTTTTAATATACCACATCTTAGTTTTTCTATTCCCAAAGTTTATGTTCATCATCCTGACTCACTTTCATGTAAGGTTTGAATAATTTTGAAAATCAAATGATACAGACGAGAGATTTGTATAACACCTCTGGTGCAGGAGCCACTCCTAGCACATAATCTTATGTAGATTGCATACATTTTATGTTTCCAATGCACCTTTTGGAGAGAGGTTGGGGAAGTTAAGTTTTGATTTTTATCTGAAGCAGGAGCTTTTACAGGAGGGAAATGGGGTTTTTGTTGTTTAATCACTTAAATAATCCCTCAAACTGGTTGGGAGAGGTTGGGGAAGTTAAGTTTTGTTTTCCTATTTGTATTTGGGTCTCCATTGTATAGGCATGATGCCTGGAGTGTACGGACAGGAACAAAGATTTCATTAAAATACAAGTTTAGTCTGCAACCTTGGTGTTCTATGCATTATTGAAAGGTTCCAATACTTATTGGTTTGATTTTTGAGTTCATGTTGGAATACTAATAAATCTAAAATAATTCATTTCTTTGTTGAATGTATTGAGAGCCATCTTACATGACTATACATTCATTTCCAGTGGCTTAGTCTAAACTTTGTTAGTTTTTCATCCATTTTGAGGTTAGTTTGTAGACCTTGATCCTTTCCATAGACTCAAAGGCCTAGAATCCATGGAATTAGGATACTAACAATGTACCATAAGTTCTAATGATCTTTACTTGCAGAGTTTTGAAGAAAAGGAGTGATCACTAACTGTAACAGTGAAGTTTTCTATTGAATTGATGGCTAAGGAGTAGCAGTGGGAGATTGGGCTTAACATCATAGCCTTTTTATTATTGGAATAGTTTTTTAGGGTGGCATGAATGGTGAATCAACCACCAATTGATTCTAGAAGGGTGTGGAAGGTTGAGATTGGCAAAGCCCTAGATTCAAGGGTTTGAAGTAACCAAATTGGAGTTTTTGGGGTTCCCTAGATTTTGGGTCTAATTCCTTTTAGTTTAGAGGTTTTGAGTCATTTTATGACACTTTCCAAGAGTTGATACCTTGGAGATGTTCCTATGATACAGTTTCTTTGTAAAATCACCAAATTTCTAGTGTAATTGTAGGGGTACAGGCAGAGTACTATAATTTGATCCAAAGTACCAATACCTAAGTTTTTGATATGTTCTTATATGGCCAAGAGGGTGTTCGAATATGTATTGATTTCTCCTATTTTTTTGGGAAAGTGAAGTGTTTGAAGACCTAAAAGGTCACTGCAGGGCTACAAGACTGGCTCATTAGGTCTCTAGCCGAGTTTGAAGACATTTTTCCTTTGTGAGTAAGAGATAACTCTAGAAACCTTTAAACCACTTTAATATATCCTCATATACCACAAATACATCAAATCTATCATTGGTTTGCATTTAGAGTAACCTTGGTTGAGTTGAAGGCTCTAAGAGGGCCCTTAAGGCCTTGAAGGCCTTAAACTAAAAGTAGTGTTGTAGTTAAATGCAATTTTTTTGAAAGTTAATTAGTCAATCAACTGTCTAGCTTTTATTTAGTTCATTTTGTTTGTTACTTGTGCATCCAACCTAAAATTTGTGTTAAAATTATTCAAGTGGGTGTCGTCCAAAAGTAGGAATGGATATATCGCATAGCTCTATCATGTAATCCAAATGCCTTCCAAATGGTGTGAAAAACCTTGGATCCAACTATTTTTTTCTCAACATCTCCAAACATTAGATCATAAATTGGGGTGTTATTCCAATTTTTGCCTTTTTTATCTTAGATTTCCCAATGTTATTTCTCACAAGAAATTTCCATGGCTCATTCCCTCTGAGAGCCTTTAGGATCCATTTAGCTGCCAGTGCAATTCCTTGAGTCTTAAGATCCCTTAAGCCAAGTCCTCCCATTTTTTTTGTATGCAGCACCATTCCCATTTTGTACAGTGTTTTTTCCTATTTCCCATCCCATCAGACCACAAGAAATCTCTCATATTTTTTACAAGTTTATTTATTTGAATACTAGCCATCATCCATGAGGATGCATAGTACACTGCATGTGAATGCAGAACCTATTGGACAACTTGGGATCTGCCATCCAAGGATTAAATGTGGGACTACCAGTTGAGGTGCTTGTTCTCTATTTTTTTTATAAATCCATAACCACATGTCATTAATAGAGGGTTCAATGGAAAACGGAATGCCTAGATATCTTAGTATAGTCGATGGGTCTACCCATTGCCATTCTCTACTTGTAAGCCATCTCGGGGGAGTATCTACCCAACCTAGTATTTTGGACTTGTGAGGTGCTATTTTGGCACCATATGCCATACAGAACATTGACAAAAGAGAAAAATTGAGTATTTCAAATTTTTGCAATACAAAGTTGAGTGTTTGACATTTCTTATGTTTGATGTTGCCTCCTTTTTAGTTTTGTATCGTATATTGACAATAGTCAATTTGCAATTTGATTTGAGATGTTTTCTACATTAGTATGTTGCTTTTTATTGCAATTATAATTAGTATAAATGAACAAAATAATCAACTAAACAAAATGATATGTTGGAATGACAGTGCAATATTTATCGATATAGCGTCGATGGCTTTGGTCAATGTGTCTATGTGTCAATGTGGTGTTGGCCCTTTTGTTTTGAAGATGTCATGCACAACAAGTAATCTTGGGAGCCAATTTTAGGGTTTCCCAAATAGGAAAAAGGTCTGGATATGGAATTATATTTAATGTTTAAAAGTAATGTGACAAGTAATCATTTTAGGAAGAACTGATGTAGATTTGGTATTGCAGGGAAATAGTGGATGCCAATACTTTCGATGGGCCGATGAAACCACATTTACATCTACCCCATCTATGTCTATACCTAATGTAGGAAATGAGTGTAACTTGTGCAAGGCTCGAGAGGCAACTAGTGCCACCAAGATTGCTTCAATGGCGAAAGCAAAAATCATGTTTTTGTGATGCCTTCTTTGTGTAGTTTGTGCATTACTTTGTTGGGACCATATGCATAAATCTGATTAACAGAGGGCTATTTTAAATTATGATACTTTTTTAGAATTTCATGTAGATACGTTGGACATATTTTGATAAACTCATGAAATTTTTGTTGTTTATGACTTCGTTATGATTTTCTATATCTTGGATGGGTTTTTGTAAAATTTATCCTTGTTCCTTTTAGAAGTGTATGGCTTGACTATGCACATGCAAAATTGTAGATGAGGATCATTAATAGGGTGCCAGGCATTGCTTAGATCATTTGGATCTAACCCCATCTTTTCCTTCCTTGTAGGTTTTGGATCATACAGGAGCATACTGGATTCAACCCCAGAGACATTGTAGTCTGATCATATTGTGATGAAGGTGGAGTCTGATGCTACTTCAACAACATCAGATAGTGATGAAAAATTTAATGTTTGTAGTCATTGTAGCAGCATCAGACACCACCTTCAACACAATATGATCACTAGAAAAGTCTGTATGATCTCTTCTATAAACACAGCACATTCCATATGGTTTTAGAAGGTCCATATGGGCAGAAATTCAATGGTAAAATTGTGGCCTCTTTTTCCCTTGGTAATGCTTTTCAAGTAGAAATGGTAGGATACCATCTATCTTTCTTGAAGACTCTTTATCAAAATAGGATCAATGTCCTCTATCTTCAATCGAATAAGGGGTGCAAAAGGTTTCTCTACATTGATTTGGTATAGAAATTGAGTGATATACACAAACAATGCAGAGCAACTTCTGCACCCTTGATTCCAGTGAAGAGAGAAATGCCATTGATACCCTTTGGATAAAGAGGCTTGATACCACTTCTACCATCCTTTAAAAGATTGGTTTTAAAGTTAAACCTGAACTACGATGTCTTTGCGAGTTACGTACGCAAGGACATCTATGATGATCCCCCGAGGCATTAGGTCTGTCCCTTAGGTCTTGTACTTTTGAGTTCTTCTTTGATCTTGCCACCCCTTACCAATATGTTACATAGTTTGCATCTCTTTACGAAACTAGTTTTAAATACCTTATGATTGATTCAGCTAAGTTATTGATGTAGCTTATCTTACGATCTTGTATGTAATAAATTATGAATTTTATATCATGCATCTAGTTTTGTAGCTGTATATACAGGTGCGGGAAATAGAGAGGCTCGGAGAATATGATACACAGGCAAGAAAGTGAAAATTAGGTATGCAATTGCAAGTCATGTTGGTTATTTGAACATTGTAATAAGCTTTATAGTTTCATTTTCTAGATGTGTAAGTCAGAGGGGGCTTACAATAATAAATCATGTAATGTTGTAATATATTTGTTATTATTAGATGAATTTATTTTCCCCACTTATTCATTATGTTGGCATACTTATTCATTATTTTCATTATTGTTACTTTGTTTTAGGTATTCTCAATGTCAACTACTAATCATTGGTTTCTCTTTCTCCCTTGGGAATGCTTATCAAGTAGAAATGGTAGGATACCATCTATCTTTCTTGAATACTCTTTATCAAAAGGGGATCAATGTCCTTTATCTTCAATTGAATAAGGGGTGCAAAAGGTTGCTTTGCATCCATTGGGTATGGAAATTGAGTGGTATACCCAAATGATGCAAAGCATCTTCAGCACCCTCAATTTCAGTGAAGAGAGAAATTCCATTGATACCCTTTGGATAAAGAAGCTGCAGAACATAAATATGATATCCTACCATTACTACTTGATAAGCATTTCCTACATGTGTGTGTTCCTTATCATAGCCTTAATACAATCTCAATCTCATGAGATTGTAGTAGACCCAGTTGATTTAGATTGACCAATAACAACTTCCACTTTCTACATTGAAAAATTACCATATCTCTCTCTTCAAGGGTGGGTTATTCATTACTACCATGTCATGTTGTATTTAGTCGTATGTAGCTCTAATTGTTTATTGTCTACTATGAAATCTTTAGCATATGTATCATGTGACTTATGTAAATCTAATTATGATTGACCTTGATATCTTACAAGAATTGGTTCTCCATCGTAGTTATGAACCGTTGGGTAGGTAACCTTATGAGGAGGTCTATGTATGACTTAGTTGTAGGTAGAATCTAATTATGATCCCATCCTTGTTCACCTAAGTGGGTGGTACCCAATGAAGACACTATCTGGGGACTCTACCCTAGAAAGGGGTTGTGTAACCCCTTCTACCATCCTTTAAAAGACTAGTTTTAAAGTTAAACCTGAACTATGATGTCTCTACGAATTACGTAGGCAAGGCCATATATGATGAGCCCCCAAGGCATTAGGTCTGGCCCTAACTATATTACTATATAAACAAGGGTTTCACTACAAGTATAGTCATGAATTCAAATAGCTATTTAAATATTCTATATCATGAATTCAAATAGCTATTTAAACATTATCAAAATAGTGAGCACAAAAACATAGTTGAAAATTTGCATGATGAAAAAATACAATGATAATTTGTTAATTCTTTTGAACAATTTTCACATTGCAATACATTTAGCTTGCAACATAATTATTTTATTTTACATATTTATAGTTCATAAATTAAAATAAAGCATATTAGCATAATTAATTTGAAATTTTGAATCACCTAGAAAAAGAGATCATTAGTCTAAGTGATTCATTTTGTGTCAATTGAATCTCTCTAATTTGGTTTTCTATTTTTATCATTCTTCTTACTACATTATATTTTTTTGTATCTTAGAATTTTTCACCTGAATTGTTTTCTAAAATGCAATTCAGGTGAAAATTTTGTGAAAACCGCACATGCATCACAGTCTGTTCACATTCTACTCATGATCTCTTCGTAAACCTGCTCATAAATATCTTTCAATTCTGCTCATGCATCTCCTTCACTCTGCACATGCATCACATTTTGGAGTCTTATGCGTTGAAGAACGGTTCCTCAGTGAAAAAACCCTAAAAAAATCTATATTTAGATAAATAAAAATGACGATACTAATATGTATTCTAAGGACTAACGAGGTCATATGGTTTTTTTGTTGTGTGTTGAATATTTCAAATACCTTTATATCATATTGCAGAATACAAATGCAACTGCTCCATACATATTTGAGATGATCATGATTGGGTAGTTGACTTGATGTACCTTGTATGATCTTTCATTACTGATTTCCATGATATTTTTGTTTTTGGAATTCACATTAGACCCTAAAATGATAAGGTTTCAAACTGTCACATTTAATTCCCTATGGCCAAAGTGGAAATGGTATCTTTCAAACAATCTTCAACACAAGTTATTGCAATTGTGATACCACTGTATTATGTTTCCTTCCATTGCTATGTCCAACTTATTTCATCATGGCCTACTCATTTGAATACCAATGTATCACTCTTTAAGTTGGTCTAATACCATTTAATCATTGTAACTTTGGAGATATAAAATTGATTTGTAGTTGAACCTGTAAGTCATGTAGAAGGCTCCAAAACATCATTTCTTCAAAACATTGATTCTGCTCCAGAATTTCATTGATAAAAACTAGTTGTTATACATCATAGTGTATGTTGTCCTTTTCTTATCCTGCTACCTTGTTGTGATCCTAACTGAAATGACATGTTTTCCCTTACATTGTGTAGCAAACTGATTTGTCTCCATGTTGTAGTTGTGATCATTGCCTTCCATTATATGATGTGATTTTTCCATGACTATTCTATCTTAACTTTCTATCTTGGAAATTCTCTTGGTCAATATTTGATTATTGTATCTTGATGTTTAAATGGTGACAATAAGCATTCCTTTTGTCCTTAGCTTACCTGATAAGGTTATTTGACATACTTTTAGCACATCTAGTATCACTCTCCATAGTAGATGATGAATTTAGTTCTAGACTCTTGCATAGATACCTATCAAAGTTCTAGACTCTTGCATATATACCTATCATAGAATTTAGTTCTAGTATGGTGGAAGGCATAAAAGTCAAAAATACTACTTCAGTGGGCAACAATCAAATGCGTAAATAGTCAAAAATTGATAAAGTAATACATAACATTAAATATTCAAGTCAATCTTCCACCCACTTGAATGTAATATAGGTTGTTTACATAGTTGTGGTGTCAATAATGTTTCTAGGGGTATGTAATATTTTGGATATCCATGAATATCTGCAATCCCTAGACAGATTAAGATAAATAGTGGAGTTGAGTTGGGCTCTACAACAAGCTCAAGCCAGAGAGTATGTGTTGCTGGCAAGAAAATTGATGCCATATATATACATGGAGGACCTTGGCATCTTCCTAGCAGATCAAAGCAACAACTATGGGGCTTATTACTTCATCTCCAGGACATAGTATTTGCAAGAGTTGATAAGTAAGATTGATAGTGAAATTTAGGGTCTTAGATTTTTTGAAGATTTGATGTTGGGAAAGCAATAATAGCCTCTTTCCATTTTGCATCTCATCACTGCATAAATATTTCTTTCTACAAATGTTATTTCTTTTGTGATTCAAATGTCTTTGGTGAGCTTTACTCTCTTCTGCCGATTGACAAGGATTTTGATCTTTCTACTGTTCATTTAGTGGGACCAAGTACAAGCACACATCTTTTTCCAGGTGAGCCCAGTAGCAAAGATGAAATCCATTCTGGTCTTTTATGTTTATACTTCAATCATTATTGTGATTGCACACAATTGATAGAAGTTTGAATTTCTAAGGTCATCATTTATACTTTTTGAAACTTTGTGAGACATTAAAAAAAATAGAAACATGCATGTGTGTTTATACTTAAATCAATGTTTAATGATTGAACACAATTGATAGAATTTTGAATTTCAAACGTCGTCATTTATACTTATTTGAAATTTTGCAAGACATTTAAAAAAATAGAAACATGTATGTGTGTTTATAGTTGAATCAATGTTATGATTGCACACAATTGGTAGAAATTTGAATTTCTAAGGTCATCATTTATATATTTTTTAATGTTTTCAAGACATTTGAAAAAAGTAGCATGCATGTGTTTATAATTAAATCAACGTTGTGATTGCACACAATTGATAGAAGTTTGAATTTCTAGGGTCATCATTTATGTTATGTTTAATGTTTCTGAGATGTTTTTAGAAACAATGAATCATCCATGTGTGTGTTCGTAGATTATTTCTGATTACTTGGCCACAAATAGACACACTATATTCACTTTGAACTTATCTTGAGTATGCATACACCTAACAATAACAGGGAGCCAATAAATACCTTGGAGTCTTCCTAGCAGTTCAAGGCAGCTATGAAACTCATTAACACTTTAGCACAACAAAGAATGTGCAAGAAAGAGTTGATGCAAACTAGTAAGTATCCACGAAGCCAAAAACATCAAGATTGATAGAGAATTTTATATTTTTTGAAATTTTGAGTTGGGAAAATAGTTTCATATTTTGCATCCCAACATAGTGTAAATGTTTCTTTCTTTGAGAGGTTACTTGCTTTGTGACAAGGATTCTCTTGCATAGCTACCTATCAAAACTACTGTATTGTGTTTGTTATAATCCAAAATATTGTGTAAGAAGGCATTTTCTCTACTGTTATCCCACCTACCATCACACTGTTGATCCATTTGTACATGCACATGAAATAGATACAATCATACAAGTTAGATTGGTAACATGCTCGTACTTGCCTATTTTTCTATTCCCAAAGGTTATGTTCCTCATCCAGACTCACTTTCATGTAAGGTTTGAATCATTTAAAAAATCAAATGATATAGACCAGAGATTTTTATAAGACCTCTTTACCAATTTTGTTGCATCTCATCCACTTAATCGAGACTCAGTTACTAGTTTGAGAACAAGTCATCTTATAAAGAAAAGCTCAAATGCTTGCGCTGCTCCATTATTCTCAAATAAAATATTTCTAGAACATTATGAGTTGTCAATCATACTTTGGAATTTCTCAAATAATAAAAAGCTCCAACATTTGTTATTCCTTGCAGCAAGCTGCCCACAGTTCATGTCTCTGACTCATCTTGATCTGTACCGATTTAAAAATTAATGTGTCTAATTACGTGGATAACATCATTGAAGGTTGATTTCACTTGAACTAAAGCAGGAGCTTTTGCATATAATCTTCCAAAACAACACTAAAATCTTGCATCCAAAGGTCTTTTTTTGACCATACTTTTGTGCTGGTACTTCACTATCAGTGGTTGGTTAGAAGCAATAAACTCATGAAAAATGGTTGATCAAGAAATTCTACATATTTTTAGTTCATCGATTTCTTCTTCCAGCTAGAAGATAATGAATCTTTTTAAATCTTATTCACACCTCTTTCTTACCCTGGTGTTGGTGCCTCAACTTACAAGTCATTTTTAGGTGCAATATTTATTGATATAGTGTTGATGGCTTTGGTCAATGTAGATATGTTGGACATATTTTAAAACTTTAATTGAATTTCATGTAGATACGTTGGACATGTTTTGATAAACTCATGAAATTTTTGTTGTTTATGACTTCGTTATGATTTTCTATATCTTGCATGGGTTTTTGTAAATTTTATCCTTGTTCCTTTTAGAAGTGTATGGCTTGACTATGCACATGCATAATTGTAGATGAGGACCAGTAATAGGGTGGCAGGCATTGCTTAGATTCAAAAGGATCATATTGGATTCAACCCCATCTTTTCCTTCCTTGCAGGTTATGGATCATATAGGAGCATACTAGATTCAACCCCAGAGAATAAGGGGTGCAGAAGGTTGCTTTGCATCAATTTGGTATAGAAATTGAGTGCTATACCCAAACCATGCAAAGCAACTTCTGTACCCTCTATTCTAGTGAAGAGAGAAATGCCATTGGTACCCTTTGGATAAAGAGGCTTGATACCACTTCTACCATCCTTTAAAAGACTAGTTTTAAAGTTAAACGTGAACTACGATGTCTCTACAAGTTACATAGGCAAGGCCATCTATGATGAGCCCCCGAGGCATCAGGTTTGGTCCTTATGTCTTCTACTTTTGATTTCTTCCTTGATCTATCCACCCCTTACCAATATTTTACATAGTTTTCATCTCTTTACAAAACTAGTTTTAAATACCTTATGAAATATATTTGTTGGTATTTATCTCTTTTATAGACTCAACACATTCCATATGGTGTCAGAAGGCCCAGATGGGCAGAAATACAATGGTACGATTGTGGTCTCTTTTTCCCTTGGTAATGTTTTTCAGGTAGAAATGGTAAGATACCATCTATCTTTCTTGAAGACTCTTTATCAAAAGGGGATCAATGTCCTCTATCTTGAATTGAATAAGGGGTGTAGAAGGTTGTGCTACATCGTATTGGTATAGAAATTGAGTGCTATACTGAAACAATGTAGCACAACTTCTGCACCCTCTATTCTAGTGAAGAGAGAAATGACATTGGTACCCTTTGGATAAAGAGGCTTGATACCACTTCTACCATCCTTTAAAAGTCTCATTTTAAAGTTAAACCTGAACTATGATGTCTCTACGAGTTACGTAGGCAAGGCCATCTATGATGAGCCCCTAAGTCATTAGGTCTGGCCTTAGCTCTTGTACTTTTGAGTTCTTCCTTGATCTTGTCACCCCTTACCAATATTTTACATCTCTTTACGAAACTAGTTTTAAATACCTTATGAAATATAGTTGATGGTAGTTATCTCTAATATAAACATAGTACATTCCATATGGTGTTAGAAGACCCAGATGGGTAGAAATTCAATGGTATAATTTTGGTCTCTTTTTCCCTTGGTAATTATTTTCAGGTAGAAATGGTAGGATACCATCTATCTTTCTTGAAGACTCTTTATCAAAAGGGGATTAATATCCTCTATCTTGAATCGAATAAGGGGTGCAGAAGGTTTTCATGCTTCGTTTTGGTATAGAAATTGAGTGCTATACCGAAACGATGCAGCGCGACTTCTGCACCCTCTATTCTAGTGAAGAGAGAAATGACATTGGTACCCTTTGCGTAAAGAGGCTTGATACCACTTCTACCATCCTTTAAAAGACTATTTTTAAAGTTAAACCTGAACTATGATGTCTTTACGAGTTACATAGGAAAGTCCATCTATGATGAGCCCCCGAGGCATTAGGTCTGGCCATTAGGTTTTGTACTTTTGAGTTCTTCCTTGATCTTGCCACCCCTTACCAATATTTTACATAGTTTGCATCTCTTTACGAAACTAGTTTTAAATACCTTATGAAATATAGTTGTTGGTAGTTATCTCTTCTATAAACACAACACAATCTATATGGTGTTAGAAGGCCCAGATGGGTAGAAATTCAATGGTACAATTGTGGTCTCTTTTTCCCTTGGTAATGATTTTTAGGTAGAAACGGTAGGATGTCATCTATCTTTCTTGAAGACTCTTTATCAAAAGGGGATCAATGTCCTCTATCTTCAATCAAATAAGGGGTGCAGAGAAGGTTGTGCTGCATCGATTTGGTACAAAAATTGAGTGTTATACTAAAATGATGCAGCACAACTTCTTCACCCTCTATTCTAGTGAAGAGAGAAATGCCATTGGTACCTTTTAGATAAAGAGGCTTGATACTGTATGTGGTAAATTGGCCTTGTTAACTCACCATACACTTCAACATAGTCATTCTTCACTAGATACATACAAGACTGAATATGAGATTATTCATCCTGCTTGGTTGCATGATTCAACCTGTTGCCTTCTATCTAGACAAGGTTTTTGAAATAGCTCTTAGAACGAGAGTCTCACAACCATAGACCAATCTAGGAATGAAGGATTTTTCTCCATGAATGCAATGCAATGCAAGATTATTCTAAGAATTAAAAGATGCAAGATTAATCTAAGATATGATTTCAATGCAATTATTCTAGAAATTGAAATTATTCTATTGCAAATGAAAGCTTTTAACTAGAAATGAGATGATAAAAATGTAGAAACAATTTAGTATTCTAACAATGCATATTTTCTCCAGAAATTCAGGAAGGGTTTTGAATGAGAGATGAGAGTTCTTTTATAGACTGGGAGACTGTTCAGAATAGAAACTTTCCTTTTTGAAATAAAACAGATAGAAAAGCCAGTTCAATTTAGAAAGCTTTCTTTAAAAGAATACAATAAATTGTTTTCCCTTTGCTTTAAATGTTTTCTTTCTTTAATTTTAACTGTTTTATTTATGATTTAACTGTTTTATTTCTCTTTAAAGCACAATTAAATCAAAGTTTCCATTTCTGAACAGAAGAAAGATTTTGAAAGATTATTTAATTAAACAAATAAATATGGCCTCATAAATAGGTTTTTCTCAATTATCTGAATAATTCAATTCAATTATTGAAAATGAGGATATTTATTTAATAATTAAATATCATTTAATTCCCTTTCATGTGTTTTAGCTAAAAGGGGTGAATTTAATTTAATAAAAGTGCTAGGACTTTATAATTAAATTAATTCGATCATAGGGTTTGTTTAGCCAATCGATATTTAGGAATTAAATATAATGTATGATTAATGTAGATTAAGGATTTTCTACATTTGACACTTAGGTCGAATATAGTCAGTCAAAAATCAGAATTGCCTAGTACAATAGGACTTTGATGATTCAAAAGAATAATAAATGCAACAAAATTGGTTAGGGTTGCAAGATGCCAATTTTGGGGTGTTATATTTTTCCCCTCTTTGAATTGATGTGCGAGCAGTGCATTGATTCAAAGAATAGTCTGATTCCTGAAGCACAGAAGAATAGGTTTCAAAAATTGATGACGCAAAGATCGATTGATGAAGATTTTAGAGCCATCTCTAGGACAGAGCTTGACTCTCTGAAGTCTAGGTTAGGTTGCTGAGACGCCGGTCAAGTAGATTTTTTGAGGATCATCTCCAAAACGAAGCTTGATCCTTAGGGATCCGGGTTAGAATGCCCTGATACCTAATAGATTAAGATTTTGAGAATCATCTCCAGAATGAAGGCTGATCCTTAGGGATCCGGGTTAGAATGCCCTGACACCTAATAGATTAAGATCTTTCACAAGGTTGTCTCCAGATTAAGGCTCAACCTTCAGGAGTCAGGGTTAGATATCCCCGATACCTGTCCAAAAAGATGGTCAATAGAGGTTTTAGGACTATCTCCAGAATGAAGCTTAGTCCCCCAATATCTAGGTTAGATTGCCCAGACACTGGTTAGATTGATATCTTTCACAAGACTGTCCCCAGAATGAGGCTCAACCTTCAGGAGTCAGGGTTAGAATGCCTCGATACCTATCTCAAAAGATAGTAAATAGAGATTCAGAATCATCTCCAGAGTGGAGCTTGATTTTCAAGAGTTAGGGTTAGAATGCCCCAATTCCCAATAGATGAATTTTTGAGAATCGTCTCCAGAACGAAGCTTGATCCTCAAGAATTTAAGTTAGATTGCTCAGATACTTAAAATATGACGAGATGTAGGGGATAGAGATGCCACTATTGATTATGGAGTATCCAGTTTTGACTGTGAGGTACGAAAAAATGAACATGCCCCAAGTGATGAGAACTTTTGAATAATCAGATCAGATTGATTGAAAAAGAGATTCAATGATGTAATCATCCTGCCCCCTCGGGAGTGAAATGGAAAGATGACAAGTCATAATGATGATGGGGATCGAAAAATCATAGATAGATGGATCAAGAAGAACTAAGAACAGATTACGGAAGAATTTGGAAGATTTAGAATCAATTTTGAGTGATTGCAAGGTTTGGTTGACCAAGTTTGACTAGGGTTGACCAAAGTTGACCAGAGTTGACTTTTGAGAAAAATAATCAAATATTTGAGAAAATGATGATAGGATAAGATTCTGACAAGAAAGTGACATCAAAAAGTCGACTGCACAAGCGTCCGATCGCGTCGGTTCCAAAAATTTTAAAATGCAATTTTGAGCTATATATAAGTGTCAGATTTTGATTTCAATCACAAAAATGGATTCAGAGTGGTCAAATTAGGTAATGGTGAAGTTTTCACGCAAAACGGAGCACTTTGAATAATTTGGTCAAAACCTATATAAGGACGAAAAGGTCATTTTCAAATCATTTCAACCTTTTGTCAGTTGCAAATTGAGCTCTGACCGAGAATGGTGGTCCCCTACAGCACGCATCGATTCGAGCGATCTCAGAGGCACAGTCAACCAACACCGTACGGACCTCTAGTAAGTGGTCGATAAACCTCTGTGCATTTCAAATTTTACTAGTTTTAGTCAATTTTTTCATTGTTTTCCTTGTTTTTAGGAAATGGTCCGCAGGTTTTCGCATGAAGAAGTAGTTTCTTCGCACGGCCTGTAGGGAAATCTTGCGCAATAAAACTCCTTTTCACGAGATGCGGTGGGAAAGATCATGTGGGAGAGTACCCAAGTTCACACGAGAAACCCTTCCATAGGGTGTTTTATCACATGACAAGTCATAAAAGTTTGCGCGAACATCAAATATCGTGCGACCCGAAAAACTTCTTCGCGCAAAATAGTACTTTGTCACGTGAAAATCTGCTTCTTTGCATGGGAAAAAGTGAACAATTAGAACATGAAATTAGTTTGCATCGCATCCAATAGCATTTGTGTCTGTGTGGTTATTGTTTGTAGGATGTCTTTAATGCTTAATTATCTTATTATGCTTTGATTATCTCAGATTATTGGTCGTGTACTGTTGTTTGCATGTCTTGCAGGTTGGCTTTCCAGATATTGCCTTCCGATCACACCACCCAGCTATCAGTAGATTAGTATCACAGCTAGATGATGCAGAGACAGCGCATCTGGATACTTTGGGCCTGACCATGCTATGTGATGTACCTGAGATTCGGGTAAATCACAGATTATTAGGAGCACCTGTTGAGCTTTTCCAATCGAAAATGAACACTTTTTATCTGCCACAGGGTGAGATGACCGTGACCCCTGAGGACATCTACCAGATATTGAGGATCCCATTCCATGGAGCCAGGGTAGAGTACGAGGTGTAGCCTAGGGTAGGGACACTGGCCCTGAGAGAGATTTTACAAGATGACCTCATCATGGGGAGAGCTATCCCATGGGAGGATCTTATTAGTGAGTATGGACCCACACACAGGTTGCCAGTGGTTTTAGCCTGCTTCTTAGGTTTCTATCTGATGCCTAATCATGGACAGCATAGTCTGAAGTGTGGCTGGGGCAGGATGCTATCGCAGATGCTAGCATGGTCGAGACTGTATGGATGGGGACAGTGTATGTTGGCCCACATGTATCACGAGATGCATGAGATCGTCTATCAAGAGGTGAAGAGTATGGCAACTAGGGTATTTGTATTACAGGCATGGGTATGGGAGCATCTTCCCGTGACTTGACCGATATGTGAGGACATGAGATAGCCTCTAAAGCCATATATATGTAGATACAGGGGGATGATTACTCAGCCAGCGCTGGGTAAGATAGATCAGTGGTGGGATCAGCTTGATGATCTAGCAGCGGTAGTCTTGAGGCCGTGGAGACTTACGGAGGTATGGGATGATGCTACAGAGTAGCTCAGCTATATGTTTTGTTCACGGGTGATGATTGGTCACACTATCACAGTCATAGAGAGATTCCTATAGAAGCGGGTATGGCAACAGTTCGGTCGCCCACAGGATATATCTCAGGAGTACACAACATATGCTAGATTCACAGATGAGGTGAGGAGGGGTTGGCTAACGAAGCTAGACTAGGGGCGTACCATGATTGATATTCAAGAATTGGCCCTAGTTCAGTGGGACTATCTGAGGGATGTAGCAGATGCTGGCATGACTACAGAGTACCGAGAGCACTTCGTCACACATCTGTTCCCTAGGTTCACGAATCTAATCAGGATGGCGGGCCAAGGACACATAGTACCACCATAGGTGGTATAGCCATAGGTAGTACAACAGTAGTTATTATAGCAGCAGGTGTCAATGCCCCCACCACAGTAGAGAGCATAGCCAAGGTTATAGCAAGGTTCCTATCCCCGGACAGTACAAGTGGACATCCCCGCTTGACATATGGGGATGGACATTGGGGCCAGTGGCAGTGGCAGTGGCAGTACGAGACAGTCTCGACGATGGACTATTGAGAAGATAGCTGAGGAGCAGCAGGTACCCCCACAGGAGGAGGTGCAATAGGAGGATCTGATGCAGGAGGATCAGCATGCACAAGATCCAGCACAGGATCCATAGAGATGGTCTCAGGAGAGAGTTCGATAGCTCTCAAGACAGGTCGAGGATTTGACAGTACAGGTGGTCGTGCGAGATGCATGACTTTTAGACAGGGATCGGGAGATACAAGATCTCTGAGAGAAGCTACAGACAGTGCATGAGGAGATTCGTCATCAGACTGCTTAAGCGGCGTATTATTATGCATCATATATAGGGGTGGTGCATGATGAGGCATCACAGTTTGCTAGATTTTTTACCTATGCCAGTGGGTCAGAGGGTGCACAGGCACCACCTCCACCAGATAGGCCTCCACCTCCACCTCCTCCAGGTGACAAGGGAGAGGGACAAAGTTAGTTTTGATTGATAAATAGATGAGATCATAGGATGTATCTGATGCATTGGCATCCATGTAGTTATATCACCATTTTGAGATAGATTGTACTCGAGTAGCACCATATTTTATTTGTATCAACACATTGGATAGATATATATGAGCTCATCTTTTGGTATCATAACATGTGTCATATTGTCTTTTATGAGATGTTCCCTATATGCTTAGATGTGTAAATGATTTAGAATGTAGGCAAATGTATGAACATGTTTGGAATATATGTAAATGTATGAAATGCACATGTTGTGTATGTATGTAGATGATTCATGTAAATGCAATTATGAATGAGAGTAGGAAAATGCAATGTGTAGATGATAATGAGTTGTGAATATGTAATGTGTATGGTACTAACATCTCATGCAGGATGACGAATGCTAACCAAAAGAACATGTGAAGAATCGAGAGCAAGGAACAAACATCTGTGCAATCGTGATGAAACCAGGATAGTGAAGAAGAACTCCCCAATGTATGAACCCAGGAGAATGCAATGGAGAGAACACCGAATCGCTTCCACAATGCAAGTCTAGAATGAAAATGCAACCCTATGTTAGATGCAATATGAGAGTGCAATTCTAGGACATGGTTGTGAGACCCATCGTATAATTATCATCATTGAGCATTTTTTGTTTGGAACAATGAAGTCGATACAACCCTTACTAGCACCACAATGCAACCATAAGGATATGAATATGACTTGCATCAGATAAAATGTAGGAAACAAACATAATCACTAGGGCACAAAAGCCAAGATGACCTAAACATTGTTTCCAGTTAATGTTGTAAGAGTACACTAGTATCGAGGCATTCAAAGCCAAGATAATCATGAGTGCAATCATGCGTAAACAAATAGAGAAATAATAAACAAGGAGATAGTACTAACCTCACCATGGCGTACAAATAAACAAGATCGAGGGATGTGAGGATGTTCCACCTTAATGCAAGAGCTCTTATCACATTCACCCTATTTATTTGACATTGCCAGATCATCGGGACTACACTAAGAAGCAGTAGACAAAGAAAATATCAATGAAATTCATGAGAATAGATAGCATACAAAGAAATATTCAATCATATCTTAGCTAGTTTCAAATGTTGTGAATGTATATGTGTATGAGGTGTTGAAAAACACAGATGTGTCAAAAGATAGTGTTAAAAAACATTATTTATGGTGGTGTTGAAAAACACCAGTTTGTGTCAGTATCAAGTTGTCCTTTAGAAATAATAAGATTACTAACTCAGGTGCAAACCAAAGATGTGATCAGATTGGGGACTCGTGCCCCCGAGTAACGGTGACAGACTTGATGTATGTTGTGAGGACAAACTAGATGTGGTTGTCTCTAGGCGTATGGTGCTAAATCAAAGTCAAGTCAGTAGGGTTCTCAAAGGAACCAGAGTGTCACGAAAGTGACCGAAAGCTATGTACAAGCTAAAGCAAAGAAATGTCAAGACCGAGTATTGATAGATAGAGTGTTGAGTATAACTCCAACTGGAATGGATGTGAGCAATCTCAATAGTATAGCGACAGTAGGCAGATGCAGTGAGAACCAATAGTGACTGACATGAGAGATTCTCAAATGAGGTGATTGTAGGACTAGCAAGACATCAGTAGGCAGATGTAGTGAGAGCCACCGGTGACTGATGTTAGAGAGAGTCTCAAGAAGAGAGAACTCATTATATGTTAGAATAGTCCCAAAGGATAACTGAGAGGGGGGTTGAATCAATTATCAATAACTTTAATTCTTTTCTTCTTTAACTTCAGAATAAAACAAAGTAAATTCTTAATCAGATAACACAGTACACAGCACACAATTTGATTACAGGGAAACCAAATGGTAAAAACCCCGGTGGGAATTAGCATCCATAATGAACTATACTTGTTTATCATAATCCATGTTAGAAGATATCTCAACCCTGTTAGGAGTTGTACTTTACAATGCAATAAGTATAGTGACCTGGTTAAGGGTCGGACCCTATTAGGAGTCTTTTACAAATAACCCTGTTAGGGGTGGTGGACTCACTGTCCAAAAGCTCACTGCTTGATGGTGAAGGCTACAACCTTTTGTATAACAGATATGCACTATATCTGATGATGAACTATAGAGTAGACCTATTGTCTTGATCAGCTCTAGTTTATTACAATCTTTCACTTCTTCTTCACATAGACTCTTGATGAATGAACAAACTCTGATAATCTTCTATGTACATCTTTCTTCTCTTTTCGTATCATTCGCACATAGCGTATCACAATTGACTTGCTATAACTATCTATCTCAAATTATGAGATCATGGGACCTATAAGACAACTCTTCATATCATCCTTGTCAGCTCTACTAAGAACGCAAGCATAATTACAACCGCGCAAGTCTAAACTGAATAGACGCGACGCTTCACTAAGTTAGCCTCACCAAATTAACTCTAACTTTGCAATCTTCTTGAAACACATTTGGCGCCTTTAGATGAATATCATCAACTCATAACTAATCATGAATATACACACGCATATCCTGAACATAGGTGCAACTCAAGAAACACGTTATATACATCGGCCCTAAACAGTTACACTTCCAGAACTGTAACTGCCAATAAAAAAATTACATAACTTTACTGAAACATCATATCTGGGTCTGCGTGTATGAACATAACATAATAAACATGTCAACAACATGTATCTATCCACGCAAG
>MU226171.1:2090116-2141047 GCA_018584345.1 Thuja plicata
ACTAGGGTACTGGAGGAGATTTTGGTTGCCACAATGAATTCACACCTGTCTATTGTGACATTAATCACAATATCATTTTTTGTATACTAGTTCGGAAGGGCTTGGCTTTAGCCTATTACCGGTTGGGCATCCCCTCTCACCGACTCTGCTAAATCTCTCGAGAGGTAGCCACTATAGAAGAATCACATAAATTTCTCTTACACCCAAGATCCATAAAGGTGAGGGGAGAGGATATGTTCATGTAGTTCTTAGGATTATAATCTAAAAAACACTTCAATCACGCAAGATAATGATTCATTTTAAGCACCAACCGAAGTGTGTTTTAACTACTAAAAATAGACATGAGAATTTGAGAAAACATGCAAGGTCTTCGAGAAACATCCTGCAATAAACCCATTAGTAGTTTGTAATGTTTTTCTTCATTTCAGCATCCTGCAATAAACATGTTAGAAGTTTATGATTGCTTTTCTTTATCTCAGCGTCCTGCAAACCATTGTTAAGCTGTTTCAAAAGATAAAATTAGAGAAACACAAATGTCAGAAAGTAGCAGATGGTTAGAAAACTGAGACCAAAAATTATCAAATGAAAGCTTTGGTGTGTGAGTTTGCATGATGATTTATACTAGATCGCGCAAAGAAGTGTAGAGAGCCACGCGAAGAAGTAGAAAGTTCACGCAAGACGCTCTGAAAGTTCGTGCGATACTAAAATAGAGCAGTACAAAAGTACAGATAGAATGCAGAAAAATAAAATAAAATGAGGCCAGAACAAAAATGTACCTGCCCCACGGTGGGCGCCATAAATGTATGTGGTAAATTTGGCCTTGTTAACTCACCATACACTTCAACATAGTCCTTCTTCACCAGATACAAACAAGCTTGCATATGAGATTATTCATCCTATATGTTTGCATGATTTGACCTATTGCATTCTATCCAGATGAGGTTTTCAAAATAGCTCTCAGAACGAGAGTCTCACAACCATAGACCAATCTAGGAATGAAAGATTTTTCTCCATGAATGCAATGCAATGCAAGATTATTCTAAGAATTGAAAGATGCAAGATTAATCTAAGACATGATTTCAATGCAATTATTCTAGAAATTGAAATTATTCTATTGCAATTGAAAGCTTTTAACTAGAAATGAGATGATAAAAATGTAGAAACAATTTAGTATTCTAACAATGCATATTTTCTCCAGAAATTCAGGAAGGGTTTTGAATGAGAGATGAGAGTTCTTTTATAGACTGGGAGACTGTTCAGAATAGAAACTTTCCTTTTTAAAATAAAATAGATAGAAAAGCCATTTCAATTTAGAAAGCTTTCTTTAAAAGAATACAATAAATTGTTTTTCCTTTGCTTTAACTGTTTTCTTTCTTTAATTTTAACTATTTTATTTATGATTTAACTGTTTTATTTCTCTTTAAAGCACAATTAATTCAAAGTTTCCATTTCTGAAAAGAAGAAAGATTTTGAAAGAATATTTAATTAAACAAATAAATATGGCCTCATAAATAGGTTTTTCTCAATTATCTGAATAATTAAATTCAATTATTGAAAATGAGGATATTTATTTAATAATTAAATATCATTTAATTTCCTTTCATGTGTTTTAGCTAAAAGGGGTGAATTTATTTTAATAAAAGTGCTAGGACTTTATAATTAAATTAATTCGATCATAGGGTTTGTTTAGCCAATAGATATTTAAAAATTAAATATAATGTATGATTAATGCAGATTTAGGATTTTCTACATTTGACACTTAGGTCGAATAGAGTCAGTCAAAACTCAAAATTACCTAGTACAATAGGACTTTGATGATTCAGAAGAATAACAAATGCAACAAAATTGGTTAGGGTTGCAAGATGCCAATTTTAGGGTGTTACAGATACCACTTCTACCATCCTTTAAAAGACTTGTTTTAAAGTTAAACCTGAACTACGATGTCTCTGCAAGTTACGTAGGAAAGGCCATCTATGATGAGCCCCCGAGGCATTAGGTCTAGCCCTTAGGTCTTGTACTTTTTATTCCTTCCTTGATCTTGCCACCCCTTACCAATATTTTATATAGTTTGCATCTCTTTACAAAACTAGTTTTAAATACATTATGAAATATAGTTGTTGGTATTTATCTCTTCTATAAAGACAACACATTCCATATGGTGTTAGAAGGCCTAGATGGGTAGAAATACAATGGTACAATTGTGGTCTCTTTTTCCCTTGGTAATGCTTTTCAGGTAGAAATGGTAGGATACCATCTATCTTTTTTGAAGACTCTTTATCAAAAGGGGATCAATGTCCTCTATCTTTAATCGAATAAGGGGTGCAAAAGGTTTCCCTACAACGATTTAGTATAGAAATTGAGTGCTATACCCAAACGATGCAGGGCAACTTCTGCGCCCTTGATTCCAGTGAAGAGAGAAATGCCATTGATACCCTTTGGATAAAGAGGCTTGATAGGATACCATTTGTTTGTAAGGGTTGATAGGATACCATCCTTTAAAAGACTGGTTTTAAAGTTAAACCTGAACTACAATGTCTTTGCGAGTTACATAGACAAGGTCATCTATGATGAGCCCTTGAAGCATTAGGTCTGGCCCTTAGGTCTTGTACTTTTGAGTTCTTCCTTGATCTTGCCACCCCTTACCAATATTTTACATAGTTTGCATCTCTTTACGAAACTAGTTTTAAATACCTTATGATTGATTTAGCTAAGTTATTGATGTAGCTTATCTTATGATCTTGTATGTAATAAACTATGGAATTTATATAATGCATCTAGTTGTGTAGCCATATATACAGGTGCAAGAAATAGAGAGACAAGGATAATATGATACACATGCAAGAAAAAAAAATTCAGGTATGTAGTTGCAAGTCATGTTGGTTATTTGAACATTATAATAAGATTTATAGTTTCATTTTCTAGATGTGTAAGTCAGAGGGGGCCTACAATAATAAATCATGTAATAATATATACTAGCACTTGCACCTAGGAGAGGTGCAATGGTCACACCGATAGTTAATATATAATGGAGGTCTTCTTCTTCTTCCTCCTCCTCCTCATGTTCCTCCCTCTTCATCTTCTCTCCTCTGCCTCCACCTCCTCCCTATTCCTCTTCCTCTTCCTTTTCTCTCTGCCTCTGCCTCCTCCCCCTCCTCCTCCAAATGAACTAAAATGCATAAATATGATGTAAAGGATAATAAACTAAAATGACCATTCAAAAGAATTTTTTCCACAATCTCCATGCCCCCAAATGGAGAGGCATCTAAATGGCCTCATGGATGCAAAATATGAAATATATATAATCATATATTGGCAATTATGGATTTATCATTTTATGAGATATTTAGAAATGAGAAATGAGAAATTTGAGAAATTGGTAAGACACAATGGCTCTCCATGTTTTGAAATATGGGGATACACTCTAGAAATCCAATCATGAATTACAAGGGTGACAGCACAAAATACATAGTAGATACATTTGTACATCTCATGTCTACAGTTGCTCACTTTAGGTTTAAAGGAAAATAAAATGCATATAGAAATTCAAGAAATCCTTGCATTGAACATAGCAGACCTGAAGCAATCAAATTTGTGGTGCAACCTTTATGGAACAGTTTGAACAAAGATGGAAAAGATAATGGTTTTCCTGCCCACTACATTGTAACTATTTGCATGCCTTCAACTTGACTGGGTTGTCATCAATGCATACCTTTTTGTGGCAGCACACCACTTTTTCTAGTAAAATGTGTGATCGAATAATTTTCTGGTATAAGACAATTTTACAGATGCACCACAATTTTTGGAATATGTGAGTGCATTGCTAATAGCAGTTTTCTATGCCAAATTCCATGATTTATGCAATGTAACTAACTTAAATTTATATTCCAGTTCCAGACAATTTGTAATATAAGACAATTTATTGGCTTGCTAACACTTTTCTATCAATGGGCAATCCCGCACAATAAAAAGCCTATCGGCTTAATTAATGCAAAGTAACACCTGAAGATAAATATCTAGACTAATCACCGACCATGATGTCATTGGTGATGACTTTGGATATTTATCTCCAGGTGTTTTTTTTTTAACATTTCATATTAGTCAAAATTTTGACTAATGTTGGTTGAAACCCCTATAAAGATTGGTCTACTTATCGACCATTCTGCATCAAAATTTAACGTTGTGGCTTTGGCATCCTGGTCGGATGGACCAAACATTTTGACCGACACTGGTCAAATGTTCGACGCCTAAACTTGCCAATTGTAGATACCAATTTTGACCAATATTGGCGTAGAACATTCAATGTTATCAATGATGTGTCAAAATTACGACTAGAAAAATAGCGACAAGAGAATTGGTGGATCATTCGACGATGCTTTGTAGAAAATTTGACCAATTTTAAGGTCAAAAAATGACCTCAAATGTATTAGTGTTGTGAGAGGTCTTCAAACACTTCAATGTAGAAATGTCACCTTGTGAGAGGATTTACAAAACACTGTTAATTCTACTACGTTAAGAGATTTTGATCACTACTACAATTGTTAGAAAGTAACAATGGATTGACCTGTTTTAATGAGCAACTATCTTTGTTGATTCAGATCTTTGTTCTAGATTAATTACTTGATCCTCACTTGATCATATATTCCATTGCATTTCTCTGTGTTATGTCCTCAATCAGAATCCCATCTGATTTTTCCTTCACTCTTCATTTCATAAACACATATACCTTTTGCACACACTTCCATAATATTTAGTCCAAACTTGACCTTATATATATATATATATATATATATATGATAAGCCTTGTCAAGTCAGCCTTAATATCCTTCCAAATAAATAATGAAACTCATGTCTGTCGGCTGCATATAGCCAATTATCCATAAAATATACACTATTGTTAGTCGGCTGACACTAGTTGTTTAACTCGGTCAACACTGAAATCCTTCAACGCCCGACCAATATTTTAATGCCCAAGTGAACTCGGTTACAACTAAAAGTCACTTTGGTCCTCTTCAATGTCTGAGAGTACTTAGCATGGACTGACTATGCTCGGATAGGACTACACATTTTTGTAAACATCACTATACTTCTGTAAACATCAATGACAATACACAATTGAATAATTATCATCAATAATCTCCCTCTTTGGCATTGGTGGCAACACAACATGTCATAATACAAATAATTATGTAGCAACAGACATAAGAATGAAATTTTTTATTAATTTCCTTAGCTTTATTCTGATTCTCATCAAATTTTATTAATGTCTTTAGCTTCATTTTGATTCTCATCCAAAAACTCCCTCTGTCTTCACAATCACTGAAATACAAATTTCTCCATTTGTCATCAATCTCTCCATCAATAATCTTTATGACATGCAGTAATCTCTCCCTCTTTTAAAACCAATGCCAAAGACACCAACTGACATATCTAATGAATTTTGTAATGTACCTTTCTGTACTAATTTATATGCAATAAGCTCTATATATCTGCATCAACATGTTAAGTCTATTCTGTAGCTCGGTTGATGCATCACTAAACTGTGTTTTAGTGAGCCTCGGTTAGGGGAATTACCCCTATCTTTCCTCTAAGATACAAAAAAATCATCCTTAGGTAATGGTTTTGTGAATATGTCTACAATTTTCTCTTTAGTATTCACATATTCCAATCTTACTTCCTTGTCCTGAACCAATTCTCTCAAGAAATGATACTTTATTGCAATATGTTTAGTCTTAGTATGCATCATAGGGTTCTTTGATATGTTAATATCACTGGTGTTGTCACGGTAGATAATAATTGGTTCTGTGATTTCCACCTTCATACCTGACAACAACTATTTGAACCATATGATATTTGAACAATTTACTGCTGCATCATACTCTGCTTCTGCTATAGATTGAGAAATGCAGTTATGTTTCTTGCTTGTCTAGGAGACTAACCTCTTTCCAAGAAATAATGCTCCACCACTTGTTCTCTTTCTGTCATCAACACTTCCATCCCAATCAGCATCAGTAAAAGTCTTCAAATCAAAGTTTCCTCCTTTCTTATACCATAATTCATACTCTTCAGTACCCTTAAGATATCTCAGAATCCTTTTGATAGCCATCAAATTATTCTCTCTAGGATTAGCTAAAAACCTTGCAACAATACCAACTGCTAATGCAATATCAGGTCTGGTGTGAACAACATATTGAATTTTACCAATCATGGATCTGTAGGTAGTCTGATTTACTTCCTTTGAATCATCATCCTTAGACAACTTATGTCTAGTAGGCATAGGTGTTCCAACTAGTCTGGAGTCTTCCATCCCTAATTTCTTCAATATCTCTTTGATGCATTTAGACTAAGTAATGTAGATACCATCCTTCATTTGATAAACTTGTAATCCAACAAAGAATTTTATTTCACCAAACATAGACATTTCAAATTCCTTACTCATAGCTTCAGAGAATGCTTTGCATAAGTCATCATATCCAATAAATAATATATCATCAACAAATATTTCTACTAATAGTATCTTGTTCTGAGGTCCTTCTTTGATATACAAGCTACTATTGTCATTAGTTCTCTTAAATCCAATGCTTATCAGGTAACTGTGTGTGAGTTAACACACCTTCATGAAATTAGGATAATTAAGCACAATTCTATGGAAAGAAATAAACAAGGGGACCATTTAAATGTTGTCCTCAAAGAATGGGACAAGATGAGTGGATGAGATTTAAAAGGGAAAATGAGAGGTTGAGATGCAAAATTGGAGTGATCCATGTGCAAGTGTGTTCTCAATTCTCATTGGCTCTTTTATTTGTGTTGAAAAGATATTAGGAATTCAATTAATTCAATCATTTAATTAATTTATCCATGTAAGCAATAGGTTCAATTTGATTTTTGATTTAAACTATACAATTAATTGATTAATCTTTTTAGGCTTGTATTTAATTATTTGATTTCATGATTAATTAATCCCTTGATTTAAATTTGATTTAATCCACTTTGATTGATGAATTTCATTTAAATTGATTTTGATCCATTTTGAAATATTTGAAGCATTTTGATGAGATTTGCAGATTTTTATGGTACTAAGACACCTGGTCAATTTTGGGTGTCTACAAATGCCCCTCTTTGAATTGATGTGTGAAGCGCATTGATTCAAATAAAATTGCATGTCCTGATCATTGATTGGATGTTGATTGATTGGTTGATGCAAAACCTGATGTAAAACTTGATGTGAAACTTGATGTGAAACCTGATGCAAAACCCTCATGTGAAACCCTGATGTGAAACTTGATGTAAAACCCTGATGTGAAACCTGATTTGAATTGATGCAGAATGCCCTAGTGATAAAAGTTTGAAATTTTAATGCCCCAGATTTGATATCCTGATTTGATGATCTGATGATATATGCCCCCTCAGAAATGAAAAAATTTTGATGTCTGGATGCCAGATATGATGGGATTGATGTAAAAGGTATATCCAAATGATTTCATTTATGAAAATGTAAAGAAGAATGATGATAAGACCACAAAATACCCCAGTGTGCTGAAAATGCAGTTTTAGGTCCCATGGGGTAAAAATCATCTCCAAAATTAGGTCAAAATAGCTTAAATAGGTTAAAAAACCCAAATTTACTATTCATTTTCACTTTTTTACTATTGAGATTTTGCTCTGATTCTGCTATGATTGAGAGCAATGGTGGTCCTTATCTGAGAGCATCAATTTGAGAGAGCGTGTTGGTATCATAGACCTCCTGACTACGGACCTCCAGTGAGTGATTTGAACCTTCCTAGTGCATTTATTGCTCTTTTTGGTAGCATTTATTATCATTTTTATACTTTCTTGATTAGTTTTAGCAAAATGTTGCTTAGGAGCTTTTGAATGACGCGTAGGATAGTGAAATGTTGCGTATGAAGTGTTAAACACCACTTAGAAATTAGGTTAAAATGTGAACCCCATGTTTTCAATGATACGTAGGATAGTGAAATGTTGCGTATGAAGTGTTAAACACCGCTTAGAAATTAGGTTAAAATGTGAACCCCATGTTTTCAATGACGTGTAGGAAACCCCTTTGCAAAATTAAGATTTAAATGGCAGGTAGCATAGTTTGAATGACATGTAGAGTTTCCAAATGCCACGTTTGTTGTAAAGAAACACCTCTGAAACTTTAAATGATGCATATGATGTTTTCAATGATGCGTAGCAAAAATGATGCTTTCGCTTAGTCAAGTGATGTGTACCATGATATATTATGAAAACCTGATTTAAAATATAACAAGTTGTCTTCGATTGATCGTCTGGATGACTAGATTGATTACCAAGCTAAAAAGATGTGATTCCATAATGTTACTTAGTGTTTAGGATATTATAATAATCATACCAGTGAATGTTTGATGTTTCAATCAGATTGATTAAAATATATTACAAATTGATCCCTTCTCAAGATCTAGAGGTCAGGAACAATATGTTGATATGCTCAAAAAGAGAAAAGATAGATTTAATATGTTTGCTTGACTTAGAATGATCCACCAATAGAAAGATACTAATATAATTCACCTTGTTTACAAAATGTAGGCAAATTATCATAAGTTATATGTATGGAGTGTAGCATCTTGGATATTTGATCTATTTGATGAGCTGGCCGTTCTAGAGAGACGGATGATCGAGACATGTGGGCTCAGATTCCTTCTTGATCTCCCTCGGTTTTAGTTGAACCAAGGTTTATTGATAGCTATGGTAGAGTGTTGGCACTCTGACTATAATACTTTCCATCTACCCCTCGGCGAGATGACCATCACGCCAGAGGATGTATATAGATTGTTGAGGATCTCGACCCATGGAGAGCGGGTTTACTATGATTAGGTATGTGATGGTAGCGCATGTAGATGGGTGTGTTATGCCCTGCATCCCTGTCCCTACATTTTGTGTGCAAAATGTTGAGTCCCCCCTTTTTTTTCTTCTTTTGTTTGTTTTTGCTTGCAGCTCTTGCCTTGTCTTTCTCCATTTGTTTTCTTTCTCCGGGGTTTTCTTCCCCACTATTGTGTTTTGTTTGTTTGGTTTTCCATATTCAGCACTCCAGTCCCGGAGGTTGTTCTTTGTTGGGAACCGGATTCCAGACTCTGGGATTCTTCGCCACGATGCCGAAAGGTTATCGTCGCGGGGAATCCCCGGGTCTGGGGTCCGGAGATTTGCTTATCTAGAGATTGTCAGAAGGAGGTGGATTGACCTTTTTACCACGAGTATAAATTGAAGTTATCTGTCACTTTCACATTTATCATGATTAAAACCCTCGAGCACTCAGAGCAATTTCAGAGCGATTACAGAGCAATTTGCAGAGAGTTAGCGATAATCAGTGCTTAACACTTCCATCCCTTCCAAGGCAATTGTGGGTGCTTCATGGTGGAAGTTGTGATCATTTGACAGTTGTAGCTATTGCAGAGCTCCCATGGTAACTTCCTCCTTTCCTCCACCTTTCGGCATTCTCAGGTTGGTATCTCTGTTCCCGCCTCTTTTCTTTTCGTTTGTCTGGTGTTTCTTCTCTGTTTTATTTTTGGTTGTCGTCTTTCTATTTTATTTGCTTCCTATTTTTTGGTTTTGCCACCCGTTGGTGGGTCAGCTCTGCCAGGGGGTTGTTTTCCCTCTGTGCAGAAGTGGTCAGTTTGTAGATTATGTAGATAGCTGTATATACTTTGCCTTGTCTAGTTTCTTGTGGACGTCGTTCTGCGGTGTATATGTGTGTACATTTGTGTATCTTTATTGTATATTCCCCCCATTCATATGTATATATCCCTCAGCTTTTATGTATATCCTTCAGGGTGGCTTGGCAAGGTGGTCAAGTCACCTGTGCTGCTCGTTTTCTGCCCATGAATTTGTTTCGGGGCAAGAAACCACCTGTTTGAAACTCGGCTCTCAGCGAGTTTTCAAATAGGCATTTTTCTCTCTCTTCCATAAAACCAATCAGACCCTCATTTATATCCCATGCGTACAATCAATTCCAGCCAAGTGGCCTTCACTTTTCACATGTTCGGATAGTTGGCTCCACCGTCATCGCCATAACTCCTATTTAATACCCATGTACGTGGCGCCCATGTGGGCTTGATGACTTGCCTTTTTACATGTCCTCACCAACGGTTACTTCTCCAGGCTCCAGGTATCCTACCATCAATCCATTCCGTGTCTTTGCCAACTGTGATAAAATCCCCAGACCTGGATGTTTAGTAAAAATCTTAAGTTCATATGATGCGTGTGCTTTTCGGTTATTTTTGAATGAAACTAACTTTTCAGAAAAAGCAAGCATCACAGTGGTAAGATCTCCGGACCCCAAAATATTTATTCATTAATACGTTCTGACGGTCACTTTGTCTCGCAGGTTTCCAGAGTTCACTTCCCAAGCATGTCTGAAGCATCTGCATCCTCTCCACCCAGAAGTCCAAAGCTACCTTCCGCGGCAGCCACCAGGGCAGCAGTAAAATCCAAAATGGAGAAGGCCCTAGAGAAGATGCCCCTGACCATGAAGTTTGTGCAAGACAATGTCATAATGGGCTCAAAGATCGAGTCCAAAGTCAAACTTATTACCGACACCAGCGTCGGGACATGGCCAGAAATGCAGGCCTTGGTAAAAATCATGTACATCCAGCGACAGGCTAGAGATCAGCTAGCAATCAATGTCAGGGACTCTAAAATCCTCAAGGCGACCTATTTCCTATGCTCTGTGCAATCCCTGGAGCTTATATTGACATTGGCCACCAATTAAAACTCCTCTGTTCGGGCTTTTATGCTTGCGGCCGCAGAACCAACCGTATACCCCACTCCTCTGGTATCCCTCGACCTAGAAACTTTCCAGGCAGGTCTGGGAATCCCAAATTTTCCAAGGCCTCAGTGGTTACAAGGACGGATGCCTTGGCCCAATTCACACAGTTGGAGGATGTCGCCCGGGTATACATGAATACCCATTGGCTCAAGGTTCCAAAGAGGGACCCTAAAAGGATGAAGATAGAAATTCCCCACTCTGAGTTCAAAGAGAGCATTCAAATAGGAATGATAGCATTGGCCTGGGTCTTTAGGCAACCCTCCACCCAATAATTTGCTAAATGGATGTATTACTTCCTCCTCGGTATCTCCACCAAGGGAGGATACTTCAACTTGACAGGAAGAAGAAATTTTACGTGAGTTCTTATGTTTTCTAGGCCCTAGCACAGCAAAGGCCCCATGCCCACAGCCTACTTACAGACGGTGTACTCGAGATTGGCCTAGGACAAAAAGCACCGTGAGACTATTTCCCACAAGTTTAATGGGAGGCCAGCTTCCCCAGTTTTTTTGGGTAAACGATGCGTTCGTTTATTATCATCTGCTCACACCCACCTGGGACACAGGATACCGCCTATCCTTAGAGGCGATGAATTTGGTCCATAGTTATGGACACTACTACATCCAATTCCAATAGCACACTTACATTAGGGTCACTGGCTTCTCCAGGAAACCCTACTTGTTGCACAAGCACTGTGGGGACAAGATTGTGCTCTTGGAATACTGCAGGCAAATAATGGAGGTGCACACCCTCTTTGCCTTGAAAAAGATACCCAATATTTCATTCCCAATCATCTATGGGAACTACACATGCAGCCTGGCCACAACAAAGGAGGTGGACAATGAATTGAAAAGCTACAACTTGGAGGAATTTTACTTGGCGCAGAAAAATTTTGATCCGCACGGAAAGATTGCAACGACACTGCCCCGGGCTTCAGAGCCCCATCACATTCATATGGAGGATTTCTGGACAGATTGCCAACACGACGTGGAGGTGCGGAGCCAGCACTATGTCAGAATGACAGCCAACATGATGCAAAGGTTGAAGCTCCAGAGGTTCTCGAAGGACTTCTCAGACACCGCCCCCACTATCGATCCCCAGTACAAGGCAAAGGGGATCGATACAAGGACTCTTCCACTAGTAAATTGGGACACTCAAGAAGGGCCTACAATTGAGAACTTCACTCGAGAGGTGGTCGAGTAGAGTCATGCCTATTTCAAAAGGGTGTGCCCCAGAAGTGCCCGCCGAGCAGCTTAGCCAACACCAAAATTGACTCCGGGGGCCGGGACTTCTTCGTAGAGGGTAGATAAAGGAAAAGAGATAGATATGACCCCTCCTGCATAAAAATTCCCCATAAAGGAACATATCAAATAATCAGTGGCAACCTCCCAACAGATGAGGGAGAAATTAATAACGCGGCTGGCCACTCCAACACTAATGGCCGGCCCAATTCGCCCCTCTTCCTCCCCGTCATTGGTAGCCTTAAGGGTGAAGGCAATGGGGGTGGATCCCACAGAAGTGGCAGCAATAAGGGATGCGGGGCCACCCTTGGTTACCCGAAGATAAAAGAGGCTTAATAAGAAGCCTAAGATAGAGCCAGGGTTCGGAACATCCCAAGCCCAACAAGTAGAAATCCTCTCTTCTAGTTCCCCGGAGCTGGAGAAGGAAACAGAGCCTGCCAAAGTCTCGTCCAGTCCCCCTCTGCAAGAGGAATTTGATGATTTTTTTGCAACTAACGAGTTCAAAAACTTGCAGGGGGACACCAGACAAGTAGGGACAGAAGTCCCAGGGGTAGAACAAGAAGCTGCAGAGCAAGAAGCTCCTGAACAAGAGCCTGCGCAGGAGCAGGAAAAGCAGGAAGAAGAAGGAGAGCCAGAACTGGAGATTGCCTCTGAGGCTCAAGAGATACAAGGTTTGGGGGTGGACCAACAAAGGCAGGGTAAACAAATGGCATCTGCTAGGGGAACCGGAACTTTGAGAATAACCGTAACCCCATCTGCCACGTTTCAAGCGCCACTCCCAGGAGTGACCTTTGGGCAGGTGATTACCGTGGCCCAAACTCTAAATCTCAGCCCAACACCTCCCCTACTACCAAAATATATACCAATGGAAGAAGAAGACCCGGCGATAGAGGAAGAGCAACAAGAAGATCAGTATGAAGAAGAAATCCCCGAGGAAGCCTACCAAAGTCTAGATAGAGCAATCAACATAGAGGACAAGGCTGAGGAGATGGAGGTCACTGAGAAAAATATTGCTATAGAAGAAGAAGCCACAGGGAAAGGGACAGATGAGGTCTACGCCACTGAGGAGTAACAGCCACAGAACATCAAGGAAGAATCAAGGGAACATATTCTGGTAGGAAAGCCACCACTGCCGCCTTAGTGGTTAGTAGAAAGTAGAAAAAGAAAAGCTCCAACCACTCCCAGAACTCCTCTCTCCCTGGCTGAAATGATGGCTTAGGTCTAGGCCCCACTAAAGGCCAAGAAAGCTCAGACAGTTCATACCCTTCGAACTGGGCCGGGCGGAGAAATAGTTTCTATTGTGGCAACACCTCCCCTAGGCGCCAATGAAGCAACTGCAGAGCCCAGAGATTATAATGTTGCAGAGGTATCGCTGGGTAAAAGGGGAAAATAGGGCGAGGTGGATTTGCTAAAGGAGGCAGCTAGGGCAGTAGAGGCCCGTTATGAGAAGGAAGCCCAAAGGCTCAAAGCAGAGAAGGCTAAAAATGCAAACCTTATGGGGTTGCTCACTGAGCTGGCTCGACCCATCAATGTCGCTCCTCTAGAGGCTTCCACCTCTGAAGATTTACTGCAGAGCAACATAGACTCCCTACGAATTATGAAGAAGAAGGCCCAGGCAGTGGATGAGTGGGTCGCCCTACAGATAGGAAACACCTAGTGTTTCCTGGTATCCACCCTCCCAGACTTATATACAGCCTGGCATGTTATACACCAGGCAGAAACTCTTATTGAACTGTGGGAGGGTGATATCAAAAACTATCAAGCATGGAAGGTGGAGCTTGAAGAACTCCTTAGCCTGGGAGAGGAAATAATTTCTGAGTTTAAAATTCTAGGGGACGAGTCATTTGATTTTGTGAGGACCCAACACTCTAGACTTGACCTCACATTGGAGGTAACCAAGCAACTGGTGGGGACTCTGCAAGATAAAGTCAATGCGGTAAAATATTCTTTCAATTTATATAAGTCTTTTGTAGCAAAGACTTCCAGGGCTGACCCCCTCAGCACAGATACATGTACACCAGAGGATTCAATTTTGGAGAGTTTTGATGAAATAATAAAGTCCCAGTATCAATCCCCAAAGGGGATAGACGGTGCCCAAATGATAAAATTAACTCGCATGGTACTTAGTGGTCACAACGCGATAAAAATGGCCGATGAGTTTAAGGAGAATGTTCCAGATCTGGGGGAACAAATTGAAGTGGCTAAGTACTGAAGGGCCAGCCTACGAGATGTAGATGAAGATGGCATCTCCCACCTCCTCCAGGATTTCAATGATAATAAACAACCTTGAGCTTTCTCCGGACGTCGGGGAAAACTTAAACATTGGGTATTCTTTATTCTTTTGGGGACGTAAGTCCCTAGATCCCAGAGTCTCGGATCTAAAATTTTGTATTCTTTCAAGTGATCCATGTCCTAGTCCCCGAGGCCGACCGATCACTTTTAGAAGTGGTTAACAAAGGCTGTCAGAAGGTGGTTGGCTACATCAAGGGGCGTTGACTCAACAGTTGGTTTTCTGACAGGATGGTCTTCTCGAGGCGCCGCTCAGAGGTACATATAGCGCATTGGAGACAGGGCGCCACATTTCCCATTTATGAGGCATGTAGCCTCGATCCCCGGGGGACCTACTTTCTTTCTTCTCCTTCCTGGCTCCGTTCTCAAGGCCGATTCTTCCTTTGTATATTCTTGTCTCATTCTTTTGACATGTCAGACCTATTCCATCTCAAGGTCTTTTGTAGGGTGGCGCAGGTAGTATCGGCCCCCAGATATTGTATTTTATTGAAGCGTGATGTAAAATAGGGTTAGGGTTAGAAAAAAATTGTATAAATAGCTAGACCGGCCCATTTCCAAGTGTCGGCGAAATTGATGATTTTGTTGTCCACAGTAATAGAAAGGCGATTTCTCTTTTTTTAGTTGCAGAGCTCAATGCTCCATTGTCTTGTTTTCAATAGTTACACACTCCCCTGGAGCCACCATTGTATCACGCACCAGTGCTTGCTGGAAGAGACATTAATGAAGAAGGAAGAATTCTTTGCAATGATGTTGTTGGCATTCCTGCTTCTGAGTTAATGGTATTTCATGTTTTATGTTCTTTATGTCTTCTACTCTGATATGTTAAAATAGATCAACGACCTCTTTACCCTCGCTACTGATAAAATACTAGCTGATGGTTGTGTATTTCTTCGGTATTTAGTGTAGTATGTCAAAGTATTATTGATGTTCCAGACGTTTAAACATGAGTATAGTTAGATGAAGTGTTTCTAACCCTGCAGGATCTTTTTCATTTTATTTGCTAAGTGTAGAATGCTAGGGGAAACCTTACCGTATTGAATCTCCAGAGAGAACGAGTTGAAGAAACCAGCTATCCCCCTCGAAAATAGTCACTTCTCTTAACTGAGCCCCGCACCATCGTGACCCGACACCCAGGTGCTTGAAGGCCCAGGAAATCTAATTTCTCTGGATAACCTTTGCAGGCGGAGTTAGCCGGTACCTCTGGTACCCAATGATAACTTATGACTGTTGGCAGACCCGGTCAGCAAAACCCCGTCAACAAAAAATGGCGCTATAAGGAGGGCATGAACTCATCCCCCTCCTAAGATTTTGATTTTACACCTCCTGAGGGTTCCCCGAGCTATAGTTTTAAGAGTCAAGCCTTCAGTGAGATTGGGTCTTTCTCCCTAGAAAAATTTGAAAGAATCCTTAGGTCTGCCCCGAATCCTAGAAGGTTCGTCGAACTCGAGCCTCCTGCTTGAAAGAAGCATTCCTCAAAAAACACACTAGCCACTATTGTCTGGGGGTCTAGCCTACCTCAGAATACCCAAACTTCTTAGGCAATCCCGGAAACCAGTGCCCAAACTACCCAAAATCTAGTTCCCGCAATGGCCGCGTATTTTGAAAACACTGGGTCCCCAATGGAAACTTTTCTGGGCACAATCAAGGACTTACCCTCCCACCTGGAGAAGATCTGCCCATGATATGAGCACTTAGGCTCACGGACCGTAGAAGAGCATTTACGGGCATATAAGGATGCTATGAACTGATACCAGATCCAGCATGAAGACATGGTGACTCATATTTTTCCCTTGTCTTTAGGGCAAGGTGAGTTAAACTGGTACCTTAATCTTCCTTCCAACTCCATAAATAGTTGGCAAGACATGGAGGACGCCTTCTTGGCTGCCTTTTGCGTACATGTTGACCCAGCCTGGTCCCATAGCCAGTTCATCTCTATCAGGAAGGAACCTAATGAGCCTCTTGCAGCATTCAACCATAGGTTCCAGCGTGCCCTAAAGCGGTGCATGGGCCCTTTTATTCCATCTACAGAAGTAACCATACAGACCTACCTTAACACGATGGACCCTTTCGTTGCCACTCTCCTTTGGAGAACAACTACCGTGGGCGACCGAGACACTTTGGCAAAATTTTACAACCTAGCTTTAGAACTATCCCGTGCTCTCAACAAATCCTCGGGCAGGATTGGGTAGAATACACCCTTCAACATGGCCCCCGACGGAACTGCGTATGCCGGGGGGTATAACCCCAATCTGGTGATGGGAGCCCCCTCGATGGCGATGAATCCTCCACCACCCTTGATAGACCAGTAGGCTCGGTACGTTTGCCCAACGCAGACCCAGGCGGTACCAGGCCTGGAGGCTTTCCCTTGGAATCAGCCGTAGCAGGCACAACAGTCTCAGACACAACCGTCTGGAGTGCCCTTCTTTCAGTCATCCGCGACTGGAGGATTGCCGCCCTCGACTCTGGCTAATACTGTTGTCTTCCCAGGAAACCAACAACAACAACCATCATACTGTGACGCCAACACTCAGTTGACTGCCAAGGTTGAATCCCTCCAGTGAATATTGTCTACCTTGACTATGGATATGGGTCAACTGAAGGCGGGGTCCTACGCGCCCCAGAATTTATATTCCCAGAGGGGAAACATTTTCTCCAGCCAACGAAATAATAACGCTGGAGGAAGAAACTTCAACAATGGACCTAGGCCTAATCAACAGCAATGGAATAATAATGCGAACACCAGAGGCCCGCCTCTGAACCAAAATGGTGCTAGACCATCACATTTCACACCAGTTGCAGACTTCCAGCCCATGACTAATTGGTGTAGATTGCACGACATGGGTTCACACAATGAGGTGAATTGTGCCACGTTGGAAAAGGTCATCATGATCTCCCAGCTAGACAGACAGCAGTCGCACGATGACACCCCTCCAAAACCTCCTATTCAAGAACCCACCCACAGTGCCTTCACATGTGACACCATCTTCTTCAGAACTTCCAGGGAGGATGAAGAGGAATCCGAATTGCAAGGATTCTTTGATGAATCTATCCATCCCTTCAAGGCTAATGCCTTTACCAACCCGCAGACTCCATATAATACTCAGAGTCAGGTTGTTAAAGGACCAGCTTACACACCCACACCTCCTATCAAAGACACCCCTCCTCCCTGGAATAACGCCACTGACCGACCCGCTCCTCCAAAAGGTCCTAGCTCTAACCAAGCAAAAGATCTAGCTGAGGGAAATCACCAATTCTCGGGAGGAATATTTGACATTACAAAGGTGTTAGAACAGACCACCACCTCCATGACCTTGATGGAAGTTTTGCTAAACTGTCCCAAGAAGAAGAAGTCTCTTCTAAAGCTCCTGGGGAACCCGGAAGCCGTCAGCCACCCACCCAAGACTGTCTCATTCAAAGATGCTAACGTGGCCGTCTTCTGGGGGAACAATGAGGATCCCCCTTCCTACTAGGCCTGAATATCCAAGGCAAAAATATACATAATTTCCTAGTAGACTCCGAAGCTTCGGGTAAAATCATGCCCTTGTCCATTTGTCAGAAGCTCAGATTCCATCCCACCCCATCTAATGGTGCAGTGATCTAGCTGGATAAGACTACCGTGAAGATGGTGGGGGAATTGAAGAACGTCCAGATACAGCTTATCCAAGACCCCAAGATAGCCAGCATAATTGACATCTAAGTGGTGGACATCCCAAAGACTTACGGGATGTTATTAAGTTAGAATTGGTCTAAGTCCTTGAATGGATACTTTTCGACCGACTTCACCCATTTATGGCTTCCATGGGAGGGAGAATCAAATAAGATCTAGGTCAAAATTGAACCCCAGATGAAATAGGCCCTTACCGAGGTTGAAAGGGTCAATGAGGTCTTCTTCTCTGAGACTTCCCTGGGGGTGTACCGACCCTTCAAAATCTTAACATTCAATTTCATCCCAAGAGAAGACCCCGCAGTGCTGCAAAGAGCCCAGGACCTAGAAGGAAAGATGAGAGTTGAGATTGACTCTCAAGGTGCCACAGCAACCCTTGCCACACTCCTATCTGACACTTGGTGCCGGGTACACTGTCAAAAACATTCAGAGCTTGAGTGTGGACCCTGTCTTTCGATCGCTAACCGGCACCTCGATGCCTTCCAGAATAAAGAACATATACCTAATTCTCTAGGGCCCAATGTTCCTACGGGATGTGCTCCTCTGGTGCCGTCTCCCTAGGAATCCCAAATCCAAACACCTCCGGAGGTAAACTCTACCTCCACGCCAATAGTTTAGGAGGGAGCCCCTCCTAAATACCCCAACAACAATCCAAAGGCTATTCCCCTTCCCCAGCCCCAGATTACGAACAATGACTTATGGACCCTCAAGTTTGACGGGTCCCGATCCAAACAAGATTGCGAGGCTGGGATAGAATTAATCAACCCGCGAGGGAAGTCCTTCCTCGCATCCTACAGACTGTAGTTCAACTATACAAACAATGTCACAGAGTACGAGGCTTTGGTCCTTGGACTCTTATTTGCGTTAAGGAAAGGTGTCACCCGCCTTCGGGCTCTGGGTGATTCAGAGTTGATTGTTAAACAATTCCAGAGTCAATACACATGCCACAACAAAAGGCTGGCCACATACCCAACCGGGCTTGGAGCCTTATTGAGGATTTTGATGCCTTCGGCATTGACCTCATTCCCCGGCGATGGAACTATGTCTCAGATGCCCTCGCCGTTTCTGCCAGCACACTTGAGCCAATGGCTGGCTCGCGATTCTGGAGATTTTCGGTTGAGATGGTCCCTACCCTGTCCATTCCAGATAATGTCACCCACTTTCAGGTTTTTGAGGACGATCAGCATATCCTGGCCTTCATGGCGAATGTTGGCATCTTTAAAAATCAAATAGTGGAAGAATGAGACCATGACGATACTGGGCAGGGTGACGAAGACGATGGGATCATGGACCTACCTACTAACACCATCCCGAAGGGGATGGTTGCGCTGGAATGAATCTTTGAATCAGACCCTCAGGCCCGGGAGAAGGTGTCATCCTCCTCTGAGGGAGGAAAGTTTGAAAAGGTTAACATCGGCCAGCCCGGTGAAGAAAAGATGATTCATATTGGTACCTCATGTTCCCCTGAGGAGAAGGAGAATATTCTTGTGGTTCTCTGAGAATACATCGATGTAATTGCCTGGGGTTATGAAGACTTGAAAACATATGACACATCCATCATGACTCATACTATTCCCCTGAAACCTGATGCTAAGCCCTTTCGGCAAAAGCAAAGACCGGTCAACCCCCTGATATAGCCCCTGATTTGTCAGGAGGTAGAAAAATTGATGTCATCCTGGATAATCTTCCCAATCTGGCACACTAAGTGGGTTGCCAACCTAGTCCCTGTAAGAAAGAAGAACGGTGAGATCTGCCTTTGCGTGGATTTCTGAAACTTGAACAAGGCCTCGAAGAAAAATAATCACCCTCTCCCTTCGTTGGATGAGGTGTTGCAGATAGTGAATGGATCCCAGATGATGTCCTTCTTGGATGGGTACTGTGGATATAACCAAGTCATGGTTAAGTATGAAGACAAAGAGAAAATAGAGTTTACCACCAAGTGGGGAACGTTTGCATACAGGAGAATGCCCTTTGCTCTGATTAATGCAGGGGCTACATTTCAAAAGGCTATGGACATTGCGTTTGAGGTCCTCGTGAATCAGTGCATAATCATCTACATGGATGATTTAACCATCTTTTCCCAGGACATGCGTGACCATTCCGTCCATCTCGCTCAGATCTGCAAGAAATGTCACCGGTATGGAATATCCCTCAACCCTAAGAAGTGTATATTCAGGGTCACCGAGGGAAAGTTGCTCGGGTATATCATCTCTAAGAAGGGAATATCTATAGACCCTGATAGAGTCAAAGCACTGCTAAACTTACAAATGCCTGGTAGCAAGAAAGAGATGCGATCCTTCTTTGGAAAGATCAACTTCGTACGGCGGTTCATCACGGGATTCGCAGAAATAGTCAAACCGCTCAATGAGATGATGAAGAAGGATACCAAGATTGAGTGGAGTCCTGAAGCAAAATGGGTGTTCACCCAGATTAAACAGACAATAACGGAAGCACCCATCCTGGCTAGTCTGGATTATTCCCTTCTATTTTACATTTACTCCTTTCCTTCGCCGCATTGTGTCGTGGTAGTGTTGACTCAAAAGGTTTAAGGGGAAGAATGACCAATAGCTTTCATGAGCTCCCCCTTCAAGAATGTCGAAGTTTGATATTCATCACTAGAAAAATAGGCCTTCACTCTAGTTCGCGTCGTGAAGAAATTCTGGCATTATATTCTTCGGAGCAAGGTGCATGCTATCATCCTGAACCAGGTCGTCAAGTCTCTGCTGATGCAGAGCGAATTGGGAGAGAGACAGGGGAAATGGATGGCCATCCTCTAGGAATATGACTTAGAAATTCAGCCCATGAAGATAGTCCAGGGCCAGGGACTAAGACAAGCGATGGCAGAAGAGACTCCCCGCATAGAATGTCAAACTTACACAGTGGAGTCCATTACCCGAGACCCGTGGTATACCGATTTGGTATATTTTCTACTAAATAATAAATGCTCAGAGGGATTACCTCCCCATAAACTTCGTGCCTTGTGGATGAAAAGCACCCACTTCATGATCAAAAACTCCGCGCTCTAACATAGAAACTACAAGGGAGTGTACCTCTAGTGTATCGACAGGGACCAAGCTGTAAAAGTGATTAATGAATTCCATGGAAAGTTCGAAACCGGGCATGGCTCAGCCGACGCCACTGCCCATTAGATCCTTTGGGCTGGATACTATTGGCTCTGTATATTCAAAGATGTTTACACTCATGTTAGGAAATGCCACACTTGCCAAACCGTGGTGCATCGTGAACGTAACCCGGCTATGCCTTTACAACTAGTCTTCGAGGCTAGGCCCTTCGCCCAGTGGGCATTTGACTTCATCAGGGAAATCAACCCCAACTCATCTACCAATCACCGATACATTCTCACTGCTATTGATTACTGCACTCGGTGGTCTGAGGCTATATCGTACAAAAATAACACGACAGACGTAGTTATCCGATTCCTGGAAGAAAACATTGTCACACGCTTTGGAATGCCTTTTGCTTTTGTGTGTGACAATGGTCTGGCATTTTATTTGGTGCAGTTACCTGAATGGACCTACAACCGGAGGATCACTCTGAAGTTTTCCAGCAACTACTATCCCCAGGGAAATGGCATTGCTGAATCAACAAACAAAAATCTACTTGAAGTGATCAAACACCTGCTAGAATAGAATCCTCGGGACTGGCATCAAAAGTTGAAATTCGCCCTTTGGGTGGATCACATTCATGTCAAGGCCGCCTTGGGAACATCCCCGTTCCGTCTGGTTTATGGTCAGAACCCTGTATTGCTAGTTAATTTATAGATCCCAGTTTTATAGTTTATGCAAGAATTTAGCAATAGGGACAACATCGTGGAGGTTTGGCTCTTAAATCTAGAGTGAATAGAAGAACAGCGAGACGCAGCCCTTGAACATTTCGCACGTCATCAAGCAGTGGTAAAATGACGGTTTGACAGAAGAGCCCAATACAAGGCTTTTCAGATTTTGGATCTAGTCCTGTTGTGGGACAAGGCCTGGGAAAAGAAAGGAAAGCATACCAAGTTCCAACAGCTCTGGCTCGGGGCATACCTAATATCATAAATCTGCGGGGCAAATACTTACCGCCTTAACACCTTGACTGGTGAACCTATCTCATTGCTTATTAATGGTCAGTTTCTCAAACACTACTTCGAATAGAGTAAGTTTGTCCAAAGTTTTATTATATGTAAAGCCTTCTGCTTGTAAATATTTCCCCCGAGTGCCTCATTGCGAGGTACCCCATCTTGTAAATATCCTTGTCGGTTGTCCTCCGGGGTAGTCCTCTTTTGTTTTTTTGTTTTCATTTTTGGTTTTCTTCCGGGGTCCCGGCGTTTTGTTCTGCCTTGTAGGAATTGGAATGCTTCACATAAACTCTGGTTTCTGGTGCGATGTCTGCGGCATGGTGAACTTTAGAATCTATCTTTAGCATAGTGGAGCCAGCCTGGTCTCTGGAGTTGTTTCACAGGAGGTGGCACATTTTGAGCAATCTCCATCGGGTGTTGTCTCCGGGAGTCTGGCAATTAGGGAACACAAGTAATATAAGGAACAAGTAATCAGACACGCCACGGGTAGATCGGTTGTACTGGTTGGTTGACCCAGGTCTGAAACTTTAAGGAATTCTTTCTGGGTCCAGAGTTTTATCCCCTCTTCAAACAATCTAAGTATAGGTGGACAGGTGAAAGAAGTACCGCCATTAAAATTAGCTAAGCTTAAGCTTAATGGTGAAAGAAGTACCGCCTTCCCACCTAGAAACAAATAAAATAATAAAAAAGAGGAAAGCGAGATGAAACTCCAGTCTCCAAGGGGACACAAGCAAATTGATGACTGGTTCGATGTAATTAGTGCCTCTTCTCTACTCCTCCCAGAGGTCATCGGCTTGATTTTCTTCCAAAATACACACGACACTACTGATGAAAGAATGTGGATTGGAGCCCATGTGGTTAGATTCTCTCATATGTTACTCTCTGCCTGTCAGATGCCTTTGGGAAGCGGCTTGTTCCAGTTTTGCTAACCAGAGATTCTATAGTTCTCAAATGCACTAAGACATTTGTTCCAGATAGTCACCATTTGTTATGCCCTGCATCCCCGTCCCTACGTTTTGTGTGCAAAATGTTGGGTCCCCCCTTTTTTTTCTTCTTTTGTTTGTTTTTGCTTGCGGCTCTTGCCTTATCTTTCTCCCTTTATTTTCTTTCTCTGAGGTTTTCTTCCCTTCTATTGTGTTTTGTTTATTTGGTTTTCCGTCTCTGGGACTCCGGTCCCGGAGGTTGTTCTTTGTCAGGAACCAGATTCTGGACTCCGGGATTCTTCGCCATGATGCCGAAAGGTTATCATCGCGGGGAATCCCCGGGTCTGGGGTCTGAAGATTTTCTTATCCAGATATTTCTGGAAGGAGGTGGATTGCCCTTTTTACCACGAGTATAAATTGAAGTTATCTGTCACTTTCACATTTACCGTGATTAAAACCCTCGAGCACTCAGAGCGATTTCAGAGTGATTACATAGCGATTTACAGAGAGTTAGCTATAATCAGTGCTTAACACTTCCATCCCTTCCAAGGCGATTGTGGGTGCTTTGTGATGGTGGTTGTGATCGTTTGACAGTTGTAGCTATTGCAGAGCTCCCGTGGTAACTTCCTCCTTTCCTCCACCTTTCGGTATTCTCAGGTTGGTATCTCTATTCCCGCCTCTTTTCTTTTCATTTGTCTGGTGTTTCTTCTTTATTTTATTTTTGGTTGTTGTCTTTCTATTTTGTTTGCTTCCTGTTTTCTAGTTTTGCCGCTCGTTGGTGGGTCGGCTCTGCCAGGGGGTTGTCCACCCTCTGCGCAGAAGTGGTCGGTTTGTAGATTATGTAGATAGCTGTATATACTTTACCTTGCCTAATTTCCTGTGGATGTCGTTATGTAGTGTATATGTGTATACATTTGTGTATCTTTGGTGTATATTCCCCCCATTCCTATCTATATATCCCTTGACTTTCATGTATATCCTTCCAAGTGGCTTGGCAAGGTGGTCGAGTCGCCTGTGCTGCTAGTTTATCACCCATGAGTTCATTTTGGGGCACAAAATCACCTGTTTGAAACTTGGCTCTCGGCCGGTTTTCAAACAGGAGGTTTTCTCTCTCTTCCATAAAACCAGTCAGACCCTTATTTATATCCTATGTGTACAATCAATTCCAGCCAAGTGGCCTTCACTTTTCGCACATTCAGATAGTTGGCTCCACCTTCATCGCCATAACTCCTATTTAATACCCATGCACGTGGCACCCACGTGGGCTTGATGACTTGTCTTTTTACACGTCCTCACCAATGGTTACTTCTCTGGGCTCTGGGTCTCCTACCATCAATCCATCTCGTGTCTTTGCCAAGTGTGATAAAATCCCCGGACTTAGATGTTTAGTAAAAATCTTAAGTTCATATGATGCGTGTGCTTTTCGGTTATTTTTGAATGAAACTAACTTTTCAGGAAAAGAAAGCATCACGATGGTAAGATCTCCAGACCCCTGAATATTTATTTGTTAATACGTTCTAACAGTTGCTTTGTCTCGCAGGTTTCCAGAGTTCACTTCCCAAGCATGTCTGAAACATCTGCATCCTCTCCACCCGAAAGTCCAGAGATACCTTCTGTGGCAGCCACTAGGGCGGCAGTAAAATCCAAAATGGAGAAGGCCCTGGAGAAGATGCCCCTGACCATGAAGTTCGTGCAAGACAATGTCATAATGGGCTCAAAGATCGAGTCCAAAGTCAAACTTATTACCGACACCAACGTCGGGACATGGCCAGAAATGCAGGCCTTAGTAAAAATCATGTACATCCAGCGACAGGCTGGAGATCAGCTAGCAATCAATGTCGGGCACTCCAGAATCCTCAAGGTGGCTTGTTTCCCGTACTCTGTGAAATCCCCAGAGCTTATATTGACGCTGGCCACCAATTACAACTCCTCTGTTTAGGCTGTTATGCTCGCGGCCGCAGAACCCACCGGATACCCCACTCCTCTGGTATCCCTCAACCCAGACACATTCCAGGCGAGTCTGGGAATCCCACAATTCGCCAAGGCCTCAATGGTTACAAGGACGGATGCCTTGGCCGAATTCACACAGCTGGAGGATGTCGCCCGGGTATACATGAATACCCATTGGCTCAAGGTTCCAAAGAGAGACCGTAAAAGGATGAAGGTAGATATTCCCCGCTCTGATTTCAAAGAGAGCATTCAAATAGGAATGATAGCATTGGCCCGGGTCTTTGGGCAACCCTCCACCCAAGAATTTGCTAAATGGATGCATTACTTCCTCCTCGGCATCTCCACCAAGGGAGGATACTTCGACTGGGCAGCCATAATTTTTAACCATGTTGACTCCCAGTTCCTTCAACTAAACAGGAAGAAGAAATTTTACATGAGTTCTTATGTTTTTTGGGCCCTAGCGCAGCAAAGGCCCCATGCCCATGGCCTACTTACAGACGGCGTGCTCAGGATTGGCCCACGACAAAAAGCACTGTGGGACTATTTTCCACAAGTTCAATGGGAGGCCAGCTTCCCCAGTTTTTGCCAGGTAAACGATGCGTTCATTTATTATCATCTGCTCACACCCACCCGGGACGCAGGATACCACCTATCCTTAGAGGGGATGAATTTGGTCCATAGTTATGGACACTACTACATCCAGTTCCAACAGCACACTTACATTAGGGTCACTGGCTTCTCCGAGAAACCCTACTTGTTGCCCAAGCACTGTGGGGACAAGATCATGCTCTTGGAATACTACAGGCAAATAATGGAGGTGCACGCCCTCTTTGCCTTGAAAAAGATACGCAATATTCTATTCCCAAACATCTGTGTGAACTACGCATGCAGCCTAGCCACCGTAAAGGAGGCGAACAATGAATTAAAAAGCTACAACTTGGAGGAATTTTACTTGGCATGAAAAAATTTTGGTCCGCACGGAAAGATTGCAATAGCACTGCCCCAGGCTTCAGAGCCCCATCACATTCATATGGAGGATTTCTGGGTAGATTTCCAAGATGAGGTGGAGGTGCAGAGCTGACACTACATCAGAATGATGGCTGGCATGATTCAAAGGTTGAAGCTCCAGAGGTTCCCGGAGGACTTCTCAGACGCCGCCCCCACTATCGATCCCTAGTACAAGGCAAAGGGGATCGATACAAGGACTCTTCCACTGGTAAATTGGTACGCTCAGGAAGGGCCTACAATTAAGGACTTCACTCGAGAGGTGGTCGAGCGGAGTCATGCCTATTTCAAAAGGGTGTGCCTCAGAAGTGCCCGTCGAGCAGCTCAGCTAGCACCAAAATTGACTCCGGGGGGCGGGACTTCTTCACAGAGGGTAGATAAAAGAAAAGAGATAGATATGACCCCTCCTGTGCAAAAATTCCCCATAAAGGAATAGATCAAACAATCAGTGGCAACCTCCCAATAGATGAGGGAGAAATTAATAACGCTGCTGGCCACTCCAACACTAATGGTCGGGCCAATTCGCCCCTCTTCCTCCCCGTCGCTGGCAGCCTTAATGGTGAAGGCAACGGGGGTGGACCCCACAGAAGCAGCAGCAATAAGGGATGCAGGGATACCCTTGGTTACCCAAAGAAAGAAGAGGCTTAATAAGAAGCCTAAGGTAGAGCCGGGGTTGGGAACATCCCAAGCCCAACAAGTAGAAATCCTCTCTTCCAGTTCCCCGGAGCCAGAGAAGGAAACAGAGCCTGTCAAAGTCCCGGCCAGTCCCCCTCCACAAGAGGAATTTGTTGATGGTTTTGCAACTGACGAGTTCAGAAACTTGCAGGGGGACACCAGACAAGCAGGGACAGAAGTCCTAGGGGTAGAACAAGAAGCTGTAGAGCAAGAAGCTCCTGAAAAAGAGCCTGCGCAGGAGCAAGAAAAGCAGGAAGAAGAAAGAGAGCCAGAACCGGAGATTGCCTCCGAGGCTCAAGAGATGTAGGGTCCAGGGGTGGACCAACAAAGGTAGGGTGAACAAATGACATCTGTTGGGGGAACCAGACCTTCGGGAATAACCATAACCCCAGCCGCCATGTTCCAGGTGCCACTCCTAGGAGCGACCTTTAGGCAGGTGATTACCACGGCCCAAACTCTAAATCTCGGCCCAACGCCTCCCCTACTACCAAAAGATGTACCAATGCAAGAAGAAGCCCTGTCGGTAGAGGAAGAGCAACAAGAAGAGTATTATGAAGAAGAAATCCCCAAGGAAGCCTACCAAAGTCTAGACAGAGCAATCGACACAGAGGACAAGGCTGAGGAGATGGAGGTCGCTAAGGAAAATATTGCTACAGAAGAAGAAGATGCAGGGAAAGGGATAGATGAGGTCCATGCCACTGAGGAGCAATAGTCGTAGAACATCAGGGAAGAACCAAGGGAATAGATTCTGGCAGGAAAGCCACCCCTCCCACCTCAGTGGTTAGTAGAAAGTAGAAAAAGAAAAGCTCCAACCACTCTTGGAACTCCTCTCTCCCTGGCCGTAATGATGGCTTAGGTCCAGGTCCCATCAAAGGCCAAGAAAGCCTGGAAAGTTCATACTCTTCAAACTGGGCCTGGTGGAGAAATAGTTGTCATTGTGGCGATACCTCCCCCAGGCGCCGATGAAGCAACCGCAGAGCCTGGAGATTATAACGTTGCAGAGGTATCACTGGGTAAAAGGGGAAAACAGGGCGAGGTAGATTTGCTGAAGGAGGCAGCTAGGGCAGTAGAGGCCCATTATGAGAAGGAAGCCCAAAGTATCAAAGCAGAGAAGGCTAAAAATGCAAACCTTATGGGGTTGCTCACTGAGTTGGCTCGACCCATCAAAGCCACTCCTCCGGAGGATTCCACCTCTAAAGATTTACCGCAGAGCGACATAGACTCCCTGTGAATTATGAAGAAGAAGGCCTAGGCAGTGGACGAGTGGGTCGCCCTATAGATAGGAAACACCTGGCATTTCCTGGTATCCACCCTCCTAGAATTATATACAGCCTGACATGTTATACACCAGGCAGAAACTCTTATTGAACTGTGGGAGGGTGATATCAAAAACTATCAAGCATGGAAGGTGGAGCTTGAAGAACTCCTTAGCCTGGGAGAGGAAATAATTTTTGAGTCTGGAATTCTAGGGGATGAGTCATTTGATTTTGTGAGGACCCAACACTCTATACTTGACCTCACATTGGAGGTAACCAAGCAACTGGTGGAGACTCTGCAAGATAAAGTCAATGTGGTAAAATATTCTTTCAATTTATATAAGTCTTTTGTAGCAAAGACTTCCGGGGCTAACCCCCTCAGCACAGATACATGTACACTAGAGGATACAATTTTGGGGAGTTTTGATGAAATAATAAAGTCTCAGTATCAATCCTCGGAGAGGATAGACAGTGCCCAAATGACAAAATTAACTTGCATGGTACTTAGTGGTCACAACGCGGCAAAAATGGCCGATGAGTTTAAGGAGAATGTTCTGAATCTGGGGGAACAAATTGAAGTGGCTAAGTACCAAAGGGCCAGCCTAAGAGATGTAGATGAAGATGGCATCTCCTACCTCCTCCAAGCTTTCAATGATAATAAACAACCTTGAGCTTTCTCTGGAGGCCGGGGAAAACTCAAACATTGGGTATTCTTTATTCTTTTGGGGACGTAAGTCCCCGGAGCCCAGAGTCTCAGATCCAAAATTTTGTATTCTTTCAAGTGATCCATGTCCCGGTCCCTGAGGCTGACCGGTCACTTTCAGAAGCGGTTAATAAAGGCTATCAGAAGGTGGTTGGCTACATCAAGGGGCGTCGACTCAACAGTTGGTTTTCTGACAGGATGGTTTTCTCAAGGCACCGCTCAGAGGTACATCTAGCGCATTGGAGACAGGGTGCCGCATTTCCCATTTATGAGGCATGTAGCCTCGATCCCCGGGGGACCTACTTTCTTCCTTCTCCTTCTTGGCTCTCTTCTCGAGGCTGATTCTTCCTCTGTATATTCTTGTCTCATTCTTCTGACATGTCACACCTATTCCATCTCAAGGTCTTTTGTAGGGTGGCGCAGGTAGTACCGGCCCCCAGATATTGTATTTTATTGAAGCATGATGTAAAATAGGGTTAGGGTTAGAAGAAAATTGTATAAATAGCCAGACCGGCCCATTTCCAAGGGTCGGTGAAATTGATGATTTTGTTGTCCACAGTAATAGAAAGGCGATTTCTCTTTTTGTAGTTGCAGAGCTCAATGCTCCATTGTCCTATTTTCAATAGTTAGACGCTCCCCTGGAGCCACCATTGTATCACACACCAGTGCTTGCTGGAAGAGACATTAATGAAGAAGGAAGAATTCTTTGCAATGATGTTGTTGGCATTCCTGCTTATGAGTTAATGGTATTTCATGTTTTATGTTCTTTATGTCTTCTACTCTAATATGTTAAAATAGATCAATGACCTCTTTACCCTCATTACTGATAAAATACTAGCTGATGGTTGTGTATTTCTTCGGTATTTAGTGTAGTATGTCAGAGTATTATTGATTTTCCAGACGTTTAAACATGACTATAGTTAGATGAAGTGTTTCTAACCCTGCAGGATCTTTTTTATTTTATTTTCTAAGTGTAGAATGTTAGGGGAAACCTTACTATATTGAATCTCCAGAGAGAATGAGTTGAAGAAACCAGCTATCCCCCTCGAAAATAGTCACTTCTCCCAACCGAACCCCACACTGTCGTGACCTGACACCTAGGTGCTTGGGAGGCCCGAGGAATCTAATTTACCTGGATAACCTTTGCAGGCGGAGTTGGCTGGTACCTCTGGTACCTAGTGACAACTTATGACTGTTGGCAGACCCGGTTAGCAAAACCCCGTCAACAGGGTGTTCAGAGACGCCACTATTGGTGATGATAGCATTACATGGGCACAGTTTGCTTTGTTCCCTACTTTGCCAGCTTTTCTAGGAGAAGTGATTGGAGGACTTTTCTTACCAGATAAGAGAGGTCGTGGCTTTTCATTCAGATGGGGCCGCATACTAGAGGACTTGACTACTCATCCTCAGAGATTAGACTAGGGATCTTGCGTGCTAGCCTAGTTATATCATGATTTACATGAGGTTGTGTATAGGCACAGTGTGGCTATATCTGCAGGTGCGGTGTTGTTATAGCTATGGACCTGGGAGCATATCCTGATTACCAGACCTATATCAGCACAAGTACGAGGTTGAGGATATCCCTACACTTTTCTATACGATGGAATGATTATCTAGCATCATTTGGGAAAGGTTGAGTTATGGCGTTGGAATATTGATGATATTGATCAGGTCATATGGAGAATGTACTTGGGCTCTAAGGGATGGAGAGAGGATGATGATGAGCTTCCATATATTTTTTCCCCTCGGTGAATGATTGGCGATCACCACTATGTATAGAGAGATTCTGCTTTGGGAGAGTTCTCCGGCAGTATGGTTGTGTTCAGGATATGTCGCAGGGTATGGCATTGTATGCAAGAGTACATATAGAGCGATCCATGTGGGGAGCTCAGGTGGATTATAAGTTTGCATGTGCAGAGATCAAGTGGCTAGGCCATGTCAGATGGGATATGATGGAGCATGTGGCCGATGCAGGGATGTCCTCTGAGTATCAAGAGTGGTTTTTGCGACATAGATTCACTAGATTCACGGATCTAGTAGAGCCTATTCCTGATGTTGATGAGCTATCTGTTGATGATGGAGATGGAGATGATGGTTGTGATGGTTGCAGGAGACTGTGGAGGCTGAGAGTACAGAGAGTACCTAGGATATAGAGAGCTGCAGGACCTTGGATGCGGGGTGAACATGTGAGAGCTCAAGGTGGTGGGTTTGGACAGCCTAGATAGAGGCGGGTACAGGTACCAATGTAGAGACAAGTTTAGGCTATTCTAGCTGTAGCTTGGGCTAGGAAGAGACAGAGACAGGTAAAGATAGCCAGACAGGTTCCTTTACAAGGTCAAATTCCATAGAGACTAGCATCTCCTCCGAGATAGGTACCCCGTCAAGTAGATCCACAGGTGAGTGCAGCACAGGTTTAGTGTGTACCTCATATATAGGTGATACCTTAGGTACCATTAGCACCATAGGCACCACAGGCACCTCAGGCACCTCCATTTCATCCTATTATTGATAGCTTAGTATAGGATGTGAGAGGATTATAGGCAGGGATGACTGCAGTGACTGGATGCTTAGATCAGGTGACTACGATGTTACAGTAGTTCTTGGCTATGATGGCTCAGTTACCTATGAGTGCTAGCATGAGTTAGGCACCACCTTCCACTCAAGATAGAGTAGGAAATAGGGATCCTGATGGTTTAGGGGATGGATCATGTGCTGCTGGAGATGGATCAGGTGCCTCAGCTGGGTCATGAGATAGATAAGAGCTTGATATCCAGATATTATATTGATGTATCATATGGATTTTTTATCAGGACTGTTGTATGGATCATATTATCGATGTATCTTTGATATATAGATTTGTTATAGACATTTGATGATGGACATTTATCTATGATGCTCTTTGATTGATTTCCCTTTGATATTGATGATGTGAGATTTCTTTATATGCATATATGCTATGGATGAAATTTTTAGATTATGACATAGATATATGGATGCAAATGATGATTATGCAACTAGTTCTACATGATTTTGAGTTTATCTTGATGTATGGTTTATGCAATGCAATGATATGGATGCAATACTTAGTGCAATGATAAAATGAATGCAACTATCTTTTTAGATTTTGATGTATGCCACTTAGTTTATGAAATGCAATTCTAAAAGATGAATGATAAATGAATAATGATTAATGTATCTTTTCTTTTGATTTTCTCAAAATATGTATAAATAATGATTAATGATTAATGCTATGAATGAATGCAAAAGATAATCTCACATAATTGATTTGAAATCATTGAATTTGATGTAACCCCCAAAAATGTTGAACCCCTTGTACTTGGAAAAAATTACTCTAAATAATGCAATTAATCTAACATGATAATGCAATGCAATGCAACTAAAGGTCACTATCTTTTTGCGAAAGAACTGCAAAAGAGATATATTTTCATCATTGAGCATTGTGGAACTCGAAGTTGATATAATCCTTATTGGTGCCACTGCGACCATAAGAATATGAATATGACTTTCATCTCAGTTGGAAACCTCTTTAGGAACCTAATACAACCCTCACTAGTTGAATGACCAACTATGGGAGTATGAATACCGGTTTCAACGGATTCAATGTTGCAAGTGGATTTTGGTATTAAGATATGGAAGATCTAAATAGCCAAGGTATCCTTTTGCGTAAACAAACAAAGGTTGATCCTTCTTATATGAATGTCCTTGATGGTTATTTGATGACCATGTCCTTAGACGAATTCACACAAGATAAAGAATCTCCCTCAAAACAGTTACACAAAAGCCAAGAAAACATCATGTCTCCATCATCGCCAATCTAGTCAAAACATCATCGATTAGCTAAAAAGACATGACTCAAAAAATTCAATGAAAAATTCATCAAAAATTTTAAGTGTATCGCAATGTATGAAGATTTTCAAAAAGAATTCTAAACATTCTGATCATTTAAGGTGTTGTCAATTTTTAATCCTGATAAAATAAGTCAATGAAACTCAAGGAACATGTTGTAGGATCAAATTGTTTAGGGTTGACCAATGATATCCATCAAAGGTTCCAAAATATCTCTCCTCTGAATTCTAAAAATCTTCTTCTATCATGTGACCAAGATGTTGCACTTTTGAATCCGTTTGGTACCAAAATCCATGATGTGTGCCCCCAAGTGATAAATGTGATCAATGTGAAACTTAGGGAAAATGAAACCTAGAATGCAACAAAGTAGCTGGAAGGATTTATTATGATGTATGCACAAATGATGGATGCAATGAGGATATGGACAAGTGAGATGGTGAAAGGCAATATGTACAAATGCGACTAGGAAAAACCTAAGGGACAAAAGGCGCCTATTTCCAGGTTTTCACCTTTTGGGTTTATTGCTCTTTTTCTCTTTTTTTTTGCTTTTTTTTCTACCAAGGCACCTATTGCTAGGTTTTCACCAAGGCACTTTTCTCTTTTCCAATTTTTTTCTTTTTTTTTTCCTTTTTTTTTATCATCAAGGCGCCTATTTGCTAGGTTTTCACCAAGAAAACATTTTTTGATTTTGCAATGTTTTTGATTTCTTCATGCTCAATTTTTTCTTTTTTCTAATTTTTCTGCTTTTCCAATGTTTTTGGCTTTTTGATCTTTCTATTTTTTTTGTATTATGATCTTTTCTCCTTTTTTGGCTTTTTTACTTTTTCACATGTACAAAGTTGATGCTGACTCATCTGATACTCTAATCTGATACTCTTTCCTTGGATACTCTTTCATCTAATCAGGTGTGAAACCTCTTAATATGTATGCTATTGATAGGCTCTTGTAATTCATCACCATCACAATCAGCTAATTTGTAAGTTCCTATCCCAAAAGTAGAGGTAATGACAAATGGTCCAAGCCAATTTTCTTTGCATTTCCCTTTCTTTTCTTTATCAACCTGATTTTAAGGATTCTCCCTCAACATTAAATCTCCCACTTGAAAGGTTCTTGGTTTAATATGCTTCTTGTAATTCCTTGAGATTTGATTTTGATACACTTTCAAATGATAATAGGTGTGTGTTTGATGTTCCTCCAACAATTCCAATTGTTGAAGTCAGGCGACCCTATAATCCTCATCCGTAATCAATCCATGTAGTGACACTCTTAGGGATGGTATTTCTACTTCTAAAGGTAGAACAACTTCGGCCCCATAAACCAATGAAAAAGGTGTAGCTCCTGTCGGGGTGCGAATACTAGTTCTATAGGCCCATAATGTTGGATTTATTTGAAGGTGCCAATCTCTACCTGATTGACCAACCGATCTTTTGAGGATTTTGAGAATGTTCTTATTGGTAGCTTCTACTTGTCCATTACCTTAGGGATAGTAAATGGATGAAGAATGATGAGTAATATGGAATGTGTCACAAAGTTCATCTACATCCTTGTTCTTAGACTATTTTCCATTATCCGTGATGATGGCGTGAGGAATGTCATATCTGCAAATGATATGATTAAGGATGAACATGGAAATTTGTTTCCCCGTTGTAGTTGTTAAAGGAACAGACTCAACCCATTTAGTGAAATACTCTGTTGTGGTGAGAATGTACTTATGTCTGTTGGAAGAAGGTGGATAAATCATACCGATCAAATCAAAACCCCATTGGTGAAATGGCCATGGTGTGACACATGGGTGTAATTTTTGTGCTGGTGCATGGATCATGTCTCCATGATATTGACATTTTGCACAAACCTTTACAAATTGACAAGCATCTCTTTCTAAGGTTTTCCAAAAGTACCCCATGTGTAGGATTTTCTTAGCTAAGTATAACCCACTCGAATGTGACCCACAAATCCCCTCGTGGACATCTTTTAAAGATAATTTCAATTCATCTTCCTCTAGACACCTAAGGAGCATTCCGTCAAGACCCTTACCATACAATGTGTCAGAAAGGATGATGTAACGAGCCACTTGTCTTATGAAATTTCACTTTTGAGCATGGGTTTGGTCTATAGGTAAGGTTTGTTCTTTTAGGTAGGCATAAATTGGTCCATACCATGGTGAGTCATGTCTATTTTAGGAGGCCAATTATTTGGGAATCAGGTAGGTCAAATGTTGGTTTGACCAATTCTTCCACCAAGAACTCATACCTTGCATTTTGATTGGGCATTTGAAGCAAAGATGCCAAGGTAGCCATTGTATCTGCTTCTCTATTCTTGTCACATGGGATTTGTTCAAAAGTAATAAAAACAAAGTACTTTTTCCAATCATCCGCCAATCTTTTTTAGGGCATCAATTTTTAATCCTTGGTATTATATTAATTATTGACTTGATTAATGACTAATTGAGAGTCCTCATAGACTTTTAATTCTGTGACATTCCATTCCAAGGCCATCTTGATACCTATGACCAAAGCTTCATACTCTGCAATGTTGTTTGTGCAAGGAAACAATAACTTGTAAGATTTTGGGATTGTGTAACCTTGAGGTGTGATCAAAAGAATGCTTGCCACACTACCATTTTGGGTGTAAGATCCATCAAAGTATAAGGTCCATGTCTTAGCTTCCACATTAACAATCTTGGAATCAAGAAAATCCACTTGAATTGGATGTGTAGATGCTAGAGGATATTTGGCCAATTGATCTACAATAACTTGACCTTTGATTCCTTTCCTATCCACATACTCAATGTCGAACTCACTAAGCACCATTACCCATTTTGCAATTCTTCATGTTAGAGCTGTTTTACTAAGTAGATATTTCAATGGATCAATTTTGGCTATTAGCTTCACCTTATGCATCAACATATAATGTCTTAACTTTTGAGAGGCAAATACCACTGCTAAGCAAGCCCTTTCCATGAAGCTATAGTTTAATTCATATTTTATCAGTGTTCTACTCAAGTAGTAGATAGTTTTTTCTTTTCCTTCATTATCTTCTTGTGCCAATAAGACCCCTAAAGATTTTTCCGTTGCTGATATGTAGAGTAATAAAGGTTTTCCTTGAATAGGTGGCATCAAGATGAGTGGATTCATCAAGTATGTTTTCAACAATGTAAAAGCTTTATCACACTCCTCATCCCATGTGAAGATGGTGTCTTTATGTAGCAACCTTGTGAATGAATGACATTTTTCTGCCAATTGAGAAATGAACCTCCTTATAGATTGAAGTCTTCCTTGAAGTGACCTCATTTGACTAATATTCTTGGGAATTTCCACGTCCATTATTGCTTGTACTTTTTTAGGATCTACTTCAATGCCTTTTGCAGAAACAATGTAACCTAAGAGTTTTTCAGATTGTACCCCAAAAGCACACTTCTTTGGATTGAGCCTCACTTTGAATTGTTCTAACCTTGTGAAGATATTTTCTAGTATGGGTAATTGATCCTTTCTTTCATGTGACTTAGCTAGAATATCATCCACATAATCTTCTAGGAAGGTGTGCATCATATCATGGAATATAGTGGTCATTGCTCTTTAATAAGTTTCTCTGGCATTTTTGAGACCGAAGGGCATCACATTCCAACCAAAAGTGCCCCATGGACATGTAAAAGTTATCTTCTCTTAATCTTCAGGTGCAATTCAAATTTGATTATATCCACTAAATCCATCCATCAAAGAAAGCATAGAATGACCGGCAGTTAGATCCACAATAGCATCAATGATAGGTAATGGAAAGTCATCTTTTGGGAAAGAAAGGTTTAAATCTCTGAAATCCATGCAAAATCTTATTGATTTAGCATGGTTGGTAACTGGTACAATGTTTGAGATCCATTCTACATATGCAATTACTCTTATGAATCCAACCTTGAGTAGATTTTCCAATTCTGCTTTTACTAAATGGGCTATATGTGGATGCATTTTTCTCAATTTCTTCTTGACGGGTTTAACACCAGGTCTCACATTCAAATGTTGCATTATAAAATTTGGATCCAATCTGGGCATATCAGCATAAGACCATGCAAATTTGATTTGCTTTGCTTGAAAGAATTCAATGAACTCTTTCCTCTCTAAAGGACTCAAAGATGCTGCCAAGTGAATAAATTTGGGATCCACTTCGGTACCAATGTTAACTTTTTATGTGGGTTTAATTAGTATGGGTGATCTTTCATCTTCATGTGCTGGTAAGGTGTCCAACCTCTCTTCCTTAGGTGCCACAGTTGGGTTTTCACCTTTGGAAACATCCTTTATTTTTACTTTTTTTGGGTCTAGTACTGCCACATGGTGGTTTTCACCACTAGACCTTCTCATTTTTTTGTATTTTTTAATTTTATTTGATAGATTAAGAGGTTGGAAACATGCCCCTATCATTGTGTATGGAGTGAATTCATTGATGGAAGAATTTGGTTCAACTGCATTTAGGCATAAGGCCATTGCATTGTCATTTGGGAAGCATAGTAAATCATTTGGCTCCGAATAATCCCAATCAATAAGATCAGGGTGCATTAGGACAAGGATTCATTGGATGAATTTTCATTTGAAGGATTTAGGGACATGACTTCATTGGATGGCTCATACATTGTATCACTAAGGTCTATGACATGTGCTTCTTCAAGATGGTCCATGGAAGTAGGATCAAAATCCTCTTCACTAGAGTCTGCTAAGATTTCCATGGGAAAAAAAGCATGTGGATTAAACACAAGGTTATAATCTCCCACCCACGAAGATACAAAAGGTTAACCTATCCATTGATTGTAAGGAGGTGCTTGTCCTACATTGGATTGTTGAGGTTCACTTGATGTTTGAGTAGAATTCAAACCTTGAGTCACATGTTCTTGATTCTCAACTTTAGGGGGAGTTGTATAGGTGTGAATAACATCAACTTCTATGTCATGACAAGATTCTTCAAAAAAGGAATCCCACTCATAATCCCTTGAAACATCTTCACTTTTAGAACCAACCATGTGTATATGTTCACGAAAATCATGCATGGGACTTGAACTTTCTCCTTTTCTTTGGAACCCTATTCCTAATTTTTCTTCCTGTGATCGCCAAGCCGGTTCAATAGGTTCTAGAAATCCCCTATTTCTTATCCCTAAGGGTCCTATTCCCTTGTACCCCATCTTCTTCATGATATAAAATCCCTTTCCATATTGATCAGTTTGGATGTTGATATGTTGCACCCTTTCAATGGGATTATTTGAGTTATCCTCCTCCTTATAGAGCCATTGTAATACTTCAATATCCTCTTTTTCCATTTCTTGTTTGTCACTTTCTCTCACAAAATGAGAATTATATTTGTGAGGTTGATGAGTTTTGGATGGCTTCCCATGTATCCTTGGGGATGTAGGTAAATCAAATAGGCAAACAGAATATTCCCCTACCCCTTTTGAGTGAATTTTGCATTGTTTCACAAATTAGTTCATCATGTCATTCATTTTTTGATATTGATCTCTCTTGACTTGCTCTCTCTCTTCCTTAGAAGGTTTTTAATCTTCCATCCTTGAGGTAGAAACCTTAACTGAATTATCGTGGGAATTTTGACCCTCATAACTCATCTTTTCTTTTCCCTTAGTTGATGTAGTTGAGTTACCTTGATGAGGGTTTGAGATTGATGTAACATTTGATGTTGAATTTGAACTTTCCTCTTTATCTTTTGCCATGGTAATATCAGGGTTGACTCCTTCCCTATTATGAGGTATAAATAGTTCGTGACTTGGCTTCAATGCATTGCAATATTGGAATGGGTTTGAATCTCCTCCAATCATGATCTCTTCCCCCATGTGTGGAAATTTTATAAATTGGTGATAGGTAGAAGGTACCACTTGCATTTCATGTATCCATGGCCTTCCCAATAATATATTATAATTTAATTTCATATCAAGGACCTGACATATGGTATTATTTTTTATAGGTCCCACTTGAATTGGTAGAATAATCATACCCTTTGAAGATCTTTCCTCCTCATCATAAGCCTTAATGGTGATTTTCTTTTTAGGATCAATGGGAGATTCAGTTAACCCTAATGAATTGACAAAATTTAAAGTGCAAATATTAAGACCAGCTCCCCCATCTATGAGAACTCTCTTGATCCTATGCCTTTGGATTTACACTTCTATATGCAAGGGAAATTTTTTAGGATGTGTGATAGACATATCATCTTGCTCTGAAAATGAAAGACAATGAAGGGCTATGAGATGTCCTACCATGTTCTGAAATTTATATTCCTCCAAATTTATAGGAACAGTGGTCTCGACTAAGGCTTTTTCCAAGATCTCCTTGTGATTAGGAGAAAGCTTCAACAACTCAAAAATTGGTATTTGTGCCAGAGTCTTTTGTAATTGATCCACCAAACTATAAGGCTTTGTTGTAGGTGGTTTTTTTTTAGGCAAAATAATTGGTGTTTTAGGACCAATAATTATCAGAGTACCCCCTTGTATGGTAACCCTTGAGGCTTTCCCCCTTGTGATGGCATTAGAAGTTTCCACCATAGGTCGGTCTTTTATCACCACAACATTGATAGTACTCTCATGTCCAGATAAGGCATTGATAGTATTATCATAGCTACGTGCAAAGTTAACATTATTATTGCCTCTCACATTGTTCCCATTGTTTCCTCCATTTTTCGATTTGGAAGATTCTCCTTTTTCATGTTTATAGAAAGGAGTCTTAAAGGCCATGTGATCTTCATTATTTTGAGGGACTTCTACCTTTATCACACCATTTTCGATGAGATCTTGTACCACATGTTTGAGATGCATGCAATCATTTGTTTTATGTCCCCAATTTCCATGGTACTCACAATGGTTATTCTCACTCCACCAAGTTGGCTTGATTTGAGGTTCATATGGTTGAGCCCTTGGTAGGTCAATAATTTTATTTGAAATAAATGTTCTTAATTCATTTTCCAATGGTTCACCCAAATTAGTGAATGTCCTTTTGGTTATAGGTGCAAAGAAAGGTTTAGGCTTATAAGCCCCTTGATTGGTACCAAAGTTGTTATTAGTGTTGTTGTTGTTAAAGGGCACTTTGGGTGCTTGATTTAAATTATTGGCTTGAGCTGAAATTTTGGTGAGAGTGAAAGGGGTGGCCTTTAAAGTATTTTCCTCTACCAATCCGTCATTGACCACTCCTTTATTGTTGTTATTTCTCATCCAAAACCGGTTGTTGTTAGGGGGTTACGATTTTGATGGGTATTGGAAGTATTTTTGTTGTTATTATTCTTGTTATCTTTGTAGAGTTTGATTTCTCCACTTTTGATCAATACCTCTTCTGTTTTAACCCCATTCTCAATTAAGACTTGAAATGACCTAGGACATTGTAACCTTAACCGATAGTTCATTTCATGATTCAAGCTATTTACAAAGATATCCATCTTTTCCTTTTTAGGTACACTCTGAGGGTATCTAGCAAATATCACTCTCCATCGTTGTAGGAAAAGTAGGAATCTCTCTCCTTCTCTTTGCTTGGTATTACATAAATTAAGCATTGTAATCTCATGTTTGATATTATAGGAATAATGAGTTACAAACTTAGATGCCAACTCTTCAAAGGTTCGGATGCCGGAGGGTAACTTCAAAAACCACTCCGTGGCCATGCCTCCTAAACTTCTAGGAAATAACCTCATGAGTTAAGTCATGTCATGCGTGAACTCTAGGCTCAATGCATAAAATTCCCTTATGTGATCTTGAGGATCTATTGTTCCTTCATACTTTTCATATTTAGGAAAGATAGCATTAGTTGGAAATGGAACCATGATTAATGACTTATAAAATGGAAAAGGACACAAAGCTTCGATTGAAAAGGGTTTAGGAACCCCACTTTGTTTCATCATGTCCAATTGCATTTGGAAGAGTTGGAATTGTTTATTCATGATATCAATAGGGTTAGCCTTAGCTTCCTTTTGTTTAAGTTTGTTGACATCATAGTCATGGGGAAGTTTGAGACCCGTTTGTGTTAGGTCCAAGAAGTATTTTTCTTTGTATTTTTCCAACACTTTTTCCATGAGCTTCATGAAGAAGGGACTTTGCAATGCTTCATTTACCTTTTCATTAGTTGCTTCTTCATCATTAGGGTCAATATTTCCCCCATTGTTATTATTATTATTTAACCCTTGGTTGTTAGGGTCAAGATTTACTCCTCCAAGATTGTTTTTATTTAACCCTTGGTTGTTAGGGTCAATGTTTCCTCCTCCATTGTTATTATTGTTTGACCCTTGGTTGTTAGGATCAACATTTCCTCCTCCATTATTGTTAGTATCTTTGTTAACATGGTTGATTTGATCGGGGTCCATGTTGCCAAAGTGAAAGGACATTGTTGGCCCCGTCTCCTTTATAGGTTCTTGTAAGGGTCTTGAAGAGGTAAAGGGATCACTCAAAAAAGGACACTGCTACCTTAGATAGTTTCGTCGGATTGCAGGGTAGACTTGATATAATGAGATCGCGTAAAATTCGGCATGAACATAAATCGTATAAATATCTTAGGATTTTGTCTTCACTTAAATGATCAATCCTTGGATGATTTTGTGAAATGTCCCAAAATGGCAGATTTTGATCAAGTTGAAAGTACACAGAGGTAAAATGTCCAAAAGGGTATCCAAAAATATAGGTATCTTGTTTTCAAACCCTCAGTAAATATCCATTGTTTTCCCTTCTTTGTTTCTGGGTGTCACTTCCTGTTGTGTACGCGTCACTTTAATGTTATTAAGTGTTGACTTGAATTACTGTACGCGGCACTCTATAGTTAGTACGCGGCGTTTGCTTGTTGATAGGCGTTATTGAATTATTTCCAGGTGGCACTTTCCAGTGATTTACACAATTTTTGATAGATGACAGACATCATTTCAGTTTCTTACGCGTCATATAACTATTTGTAGGCATCGTTTAAATGATCATACGCAGCACTTTACCAACCAAAGTTGAATTTTCAATTTTTTAGGTTTTAAAAGTTTAATGTCTTTGATTAAATCTGCCAGAGAAGATTCTTGCTTGAAAATGTAATACAAACTCAACACACACATCAAATTTGCATCATATCCCTAAAACAACACTAAAAGTATATGTTCTCGGTCATTTTCACAAGTATATCACAAGAAATTCTTCCAAGCAATCTACCTAGAGTCAAACAAATGTGGCTTTTAGCAATGGCTCTAAAAGGTAGGCTTACTATTTAACTGGGTTTTAATGACACCTCCGTTCTAAATCATGTCAAGCTCCTTTACCCCCTTACGGGCTTCCCACATGCATGAAAGTATGATTTTGCACAATCCCGAAGGGCTACTCGACGAAGTGAGAATGACTTGCACACAACTTAGTCACTTTTTGATTAAGGTAAAGTGCATTTATTTATAGAAGGTTGGATGATATCGTGGCTAAAGTGATTGTCTCCCACTTTGGGTCATTCCCTCTCACCACCTTCGTAAAGGAATTCTCAGGAGGTAGGCCCTCTAAAGCTCTATTTTAATCTAGCGTATACAGAAAACGGAAAATGAACTTAGTCCAACAAGTTTGGGAGTTTGATTCACTCAAAGAAATAAGAGCATATCCGTATTGTCTTCCTTCGTTCCAAACACTTCAAACACTCTTTTGTTCTTTTTACAACCCCTTGACAAGGAGGTTCTTATAATAGAAATGTTTGGTTAATTCCTTCCCTTTCTTTCTACCAAATTGAACTCACACGTTTGGCTTTTTGATCCACTTCAAAAAGTGGAGAGCATATGCCTAATGTTTGTTCAATTTGGACAATAATCGGGGTTTTTCCTATTAAACTAGATTCAAATGAATGCCATAATATAATCAATGCAAGCTTGTTAAGATAAGTACCTCATTTTCAAAGCTAGCAAAGGCTAGGCGCATTTTTGATGATTTTTTGCTTTTTTTGCTGCTCACCTAGTGGTAATCGCTCCCATTCTGGCTCCTCCAACAAATTAGTCAACACAACCACCAAAGTGAAGAAAAACTTAAAAATAAATTTGACAACATGCTCCTAAGTTCCTTTTGATCAAATTTGCAAGAATCAACTTAAAGTACTCAAAAATAAGAAATCAAATGAAAGAGTAGGGAATTTCTTTTTGTAAGCAAAAAACACTTTTATATAATGATCATATAAATGTTCTTCTTCCTTTAAATTTTATAAAATATTGGAAACATGAATTTTATTATCATGTTTAGTTTGTGCTCTTACCTCTTTGCTAGGCTTTGTAACTCAAAATTCTAGTTTATGTACCTTCCTGTGCTTGCTCATCAGCGGGAAAAACATAGACATGGAATTAAATCAGAATTTAATGATTTGACAGCAAAATAAAATAGAAAGCACTAAGCGACATTTAGCAGCTAATATGCGGCATTTATCTATTAGTAAGCGGCATTTAAAACATATAAAGAAAAATTAAAACTTTAACACGCGGAATTTAAAAATGCGTAGGTGCTAAAGTAAACTTCACAGGTGTTACAGATTGTTTAAAATGCATCACAAAACAGATCAGATGTGGTAATTGATAGTTCACAGGTGGCACTTTGCAGCTTACACGCGACGCTTTACCGACTTACGCGTCACACTTTGTCTCATACGCAGCAAAGAAAATAAGATAGAAATAGAATAGAAACTGCACGCATCATTTAATGGCTCACATGCATCATCAGATTGCTCATACGCGTCATTTCACCTATTTTCTATAAATAGACACAAAAATGAAGCCAAAAACACAAAAAACTTGATAAAACGATGGAAAATGAGGCCTAAAGCCCCACGGTGGGTGCCATTTGTGTGTGAGTTAATACACCTTCATGAAATTAGGATAATTAAGCACAATTCTATGGAAAGAAATAAACACAATAATCTAAAGAATTGTATTTAAAATCCATAACATCTCATGGTTCTCTAACTAGGCTTTGCAGGTAGAGCTCTCAGCCTTAATCTCTACTAGTGACCTTCCTAGAATGAGAAATTGATGATAAAATGCCTAATCTAGCTCTCAATTCTCTCAAAGATGATACAAAATGTATTCAAATGCTCTCATGAAATGATAAAATCTCTCAATTTGCTATGAAATGCTCTCACTATTGCTCAAAATGCTATGAAATTGCCTATAATGAGGATTCTTTGCATTCAAATTTTCTAGGATGTGCTTATGCTTGAAAATGGCTTATATTTATAGTAAAATCCCAAGGGTAGGGGGTAGAGTGAATTGATCATGGGTTAATCCTTGGTTGAGTTTGATCTCTCAAATGGTTTCAAATAAGGGGACCATTTAAATGTTGTCCTCAAAGGATGCGACAAGATGAGTGGACGAGATTTAAAAGGGAAAATGAGAGGTTGAGATGCAAAATTGGAGTGATCCATGTGCAAGTGTGTTCTCAATTATCATTGGCTCTTTTATTTGTGTTGAAAAGATATAAGGAATTTAATTAATTCAATCATTTAATTAATTTAGCCATGTAAGGAATAGGTTCAATTTGATTTTTGATTTAAACTATACAATTAATTGATTAAAATCAATTGCATAATTTGATTAATCTTTTTAGGCTTGTATTTAATTATTTTATTTCATGATTAATTAATCCCTTGATTTAAATTTGATTTAATCCACTTTGATTGATGAATTTCCATTTAAATTGATTTTGATCCATTTTGAAACATTTGAAGCATTTTGATGAGATTTGTTGAGATTTGCAGATTTTGATGATACTAAGACACCTAGTAAATTTTGGGCGTTGACAATAACCATGCATTCTTTCATACCATGCTCTAGGAGCTTGCTTCAGACCATACCAGGCTTTGTCTAATTTGCAAACCATATTCCTTTTGTTGGGATCTACAAAACCTTCAGGTTGCTCAATATAGACTTCCTCGTCAAGAATTCCATTAAGGAATGTAGATTTTACATCCATTTGATATACCTTGTATCTTTTGTGTGCAGCATATGCCAGAAGAGTTCTTACTCCTTCAAGTCTTGCAACAGGAGAGAATTTTTCTCCATAATCAATACCCTCTTCTTGAGCATATCCTTTGCATACTAATCTTGCCTTGTTTCTGGAAACTTCTCCTTTTTCATTCATCTTGTTTCTGAAAACCCACTTGGTACCAATCACATTTTTATCTTTTGGTCTAGGTACAAGAGTCCATGTTTTATTCTTTTCTATCTTCTCAACCTCTTCATTCATTGCTTCGATCCAAATTTCATCATTTAATGCATCTTTAATAGTTCTAGGTTTAGTTTCACTAAGCAAACATGTACCTTTAATTTTGTTCCTTGTCATTACACCTTCTATTTTATCTCCAATTATTTTCTCAGGTGTGTGATGCCTTCTGACATATTTTGCAAGTATAGGATCCTTCCTTCTTGATTCTGGGCTTGTTCCACTGGGTTCACCATGCTCAAAATGTATGTTATGTTCTTCTGATTGATACTCGGGTTCCACTGTCTGAGACTCAGATACCTCTGTCTAAGACTCGGGTGCCTCTGTCTGTGACTCGGTTCCCTCTATCTATGACTCATTCTCTTCAGTCTATGACTCGGTTTCCTCTACCAGCAGCTCAAGTTGCACAGGCTACAACTCGGGTTGAACTTTTTGGGTTTGTGCAGATGAATTCAATGGTTGACAGGGATGTTGTCCAATCACCATTGATTTCTTGGGTCTTAGGTATAGTTTTAGGTTCATAATATACAAAGTTTTTGTAGTCCTAAAGCTTTTTACTGCTATGTTCTTCACCTCTTTCTGCAAACTCATCAATCCTTACATGCACACTTTCTATGACTTTATGAGTAGAAAGATTCAAACATTTATATGCTTTTCTTTTACATGAGTAGCCTAGGAATATACCTTCATCGCCTTTTACATCAAATTTTCCATTTCTTGCTTCCTTCAAGATGTAACATTTACATCCAAATACTTTGAAATAATGAACATTAGGTTTATATCCATACCATAATTCAAAAGGTTTCTTCTTAGTACCTTTCTTCAGTTGAACTCGGTTCAAGGTATGAATTGCAATGCTGATGGCTTCCTTCCAGTATTTGGTAGCAACATTCTTTTCAATCATCAAGGTTCTTGCACAATACATAATGGATTTGTTCCTTATTTATGCTATACCATTCTTCTGTGGAGTACTTGGGGTAGATACTTGTCTTTTGATTCCTCTTTCATTGCATAATTCATTGAATTCATTAGAGATGAATTCTCCTCTTCTGTCAGATCTTAAGCATTTAAGTTTTTTTCTTGTTTTTTTTAAAACTTTGGCTAGGTACCATTTGAATTTTTGAAAGGCTTCTGATTTTTCTTTGAGAAACATAACAGTCATCATTCTGGAATGATCATCAACAAATAGAATGAAATACTCCTCACTTGTGTAACTTGTTGTTCCAATTGGTCCACATAAATCAGTATGTACCTGTATCATCTTAAAATAGAAGCACTTCCATGTTAAGAACATTTATCCCTCCTTAGGGGATTTTTTTTACCTCCATCATATCATCCTCCTGTTCCTGCATCATCCTCTACTTTTGTGCCTGTTTAGGACCCTGATTGGGCCTCTCTGGGCACCTTCTACCCCACCTGGCATATTTTCCAGGGGTTCTGACCCCCTGGGTCAAGGTCAACCTCAACCTTGACCTAGATCAGGGTCAACCTCAACCCTAACCTAGGTCAGGTTCGACCTTGACCCTGACTAGGGTCCCCCTTTCAAAACTGGAAGCTTGTCGGCTGTCGGGGGTCATCCAAAATTTAGTTTTCCCACTTCCAGGTCAGTTATTTCGGGTTCCGAAGCGTTGATTCCTAAATTATATTTAATATAAGTCCTCTTCTAGGGGAATGGGTCTAATTGGAATTTAATTATCCTATGTCGGCCTCCTTAGAAGATCGTGCCCTAGTTTCATATAAAAGGAAGTTTTCTCCTAAGCGATATTGAGCATAAAAGGAGAAGTTTCAAGCATCCATTGTTCTACATATTTCCAAGCTATCAAGGTGTTCAATTCTTCCTCTCAAGCATTCAAGTTCTCCATTGAAGATCAAGGATTCAAGCTTTCAAGCCTTTTAAGAGATTTGGTTCAAGCATTCAAGATTTATCATTCAAAACCCTAGATCTAGCCATCATGGTGGTGTGATCTTCCTTCAAGATCCTTTTGCATCCTCAATAATCTTTCATTCTATCTTCAAGGTGGATTTCAAGAATAAAATCATGAAGGTTTATGGTTTCTAAAGCCCATGCTTTCATACTTACATACTTGCATACATTTGAATCATAATTGCATATCTATTGAATATCATAGCTTCATTGTTAGATTCAATTCTACTACTTGCTAGCATTCTATACTTTATTGATTTCAAGGTTAATTCCTAAATTGGGGTTTGACTAAGGCAAACCCCTCCCCCATGACCAAAATCCTCTTTTTCTTGTAGGTACAGGTTCAGAACAATAGATTTGAAACCAGATCTGGATACCCTTTTCAGCTTTCTTTCAAACGGCACGAACAGATTCTCTCTTGGACCTGTGCAGGTCAGGGTCGACATTATTGGGTCAAGGTTTACCTTTTTCATAAGACGACATCATAACGGAAAAATATTTCTGGGTTTTGTTCATCTTTGCGTTCCAGTTCGGGATCAACTGTCAGTTTTTCCAGAAATAGTCTACAGACCTCAGAAAGTAGCATTCTTTGATCTGCAATTTTGTAAGGTTGGTTCTTCTTCCTATCCTTTTCAATTACTATCATCAAACATATTTATTTAATCAATTAACAGAATTTAAGATATCCTTCTTGTTATTCTCCTTTCCAAATAGTTTATTCATTTGTACATTAGCCCTTCCTTTGGGTTGATCAACTTGGATCTCCCATTTGTGCATTTGAGGATAAAAGAGGAACATCTTATCTTCTCCCTAATCAAAATTGCAATACACAATCAATCAAATTCAATTAAGTTTAAAGTAGTGTTAAGGAATTCAACACACTTTAATCAAATCAAACAACAATTAATAATCAAACCACCTTATCCTTTTCCAACACATTGCATTCCAATCAACCCCCTATTTTATATCTTACATTTTGGTGAACCCGCAATAGACAACTCCTTCTCTTTGGTGTTAGATTTAAATCTTAGATTATAATTTGCATTTATATATACAAAAACACTTCTTGCATTTTCATCATGAAATTCTTTTGGTGTATGGCTATTTTTCTCATTATGCTTCTTTTAGCATCTCTTTATAGTACCTATGATGTCTATGAGATGTCATCCATTTTATCATGTTTGTTAATATTCATGTTTCACTTGCTTATGCTATTTTAAGATTGACCAATACTAGTCTCCCTACTTTCAAAACTTTAATTAAGGATTTGTGTAGTGGACTTATTAATCTTTTAGATTATGTGAAGAATTTGGTAGATGATACTTCATTACCTAATCTTCCTAATCCTAATCTTAACCTTCCTAATCCATTCATTTCTAATAATCCCACTCCTATTCTTCCATCTTCCATCCCTAGTTCTTCTCATACTTTTGTTAAGGCTCAAACTATGGTACAAGATGAGGATGTGCAAGAATTTATAGATTTACCTTCTCCTTCTTATCTTATCCATGGTGATAATAAAGGGAAATCCAAAGAAACTTCTCCTAAAACCATTGTTCCACCTTACACAACATTCTCTCAAAAGCATCATAATCAATCATTTCCCATAGATGCTATGCAAGATAGGTATACTACTGGATACACTATGGTAGATAAACAAGGTTATAAGGGTTTAGGGCTTGGTGTTAATGAACATGGCATTAAAAACCTGATCAATGTATCTCCTAAATATGATATGCATGGTATAGGTTATTCATGTTCTCAATTTCATGTGGCTGATATTAACTATCATCCTCCTCTTGATATTCTTATTCCAACACCTACCTTAGATCATCCTGATACTCCTCAAGATGTGGCTAAGAAAGTGTATGTCCAGCTAATGAATTCCAAGAAAGAAAACTTTAAACCTATTCCTAAAAATGCTTTACATAAGTACAAATGTCCTTTACACAATAGTAATAAACATTTACTTGTTGTTTGGGTGCATTTAAAATTATATGTTAGAGATAGGGCTTCTCTTGGAATTATATCTTATCCCCGAGTGGTATTACAATTTCTTCATAATTTTGACATAGGGCATTCCCTCATTCTTCTACAAATTAGACTATGTTTCTCCTCTTGTCTCTTAAACTGGGGGGCAAGAGGTATTCTCTTCCAGTCTTATCCATTATCCTCTTAGCATGAATGTTGTTTTGAGTATAATTGGTTATTCTTTCTGCATTCTATCCTTATAACTTCCTACACTCATGATATTCTTTCTAGGACATTTGTTTTGTAAGGATATCTCTTATTTTTATAACTTTGTTGATATAATTTGATATACCCCTTGCCATCATCTTAGGGGGGAAAGGTATTATCTCCTTCTACCTCTATCTAAGGATCTACTTTCCTTAGCTTAGTGGCATTTGTTTATATTGCAAACATTATTTTTCTTATAAAGATCTATGTTTTGACCATGGACACCTTCTTATTTGAGAGGTGAATGTCCTAGGTCATTTCCTCTTCTTTATTTTGCAAATTATGGTCTTTATACACTCTTTCCCTTGCTTGTTGGTTAGAGTTTGTTATCCTTCATTCCGAGATTGCTCATCCTCCTCATTGCAAGGAACTTGATGGTTGAATCTTGGGTCCCTCTTATTTTTCAAAGATGATATTTTATCCTAAGCACTCCTCTCTGGTAGGGATCTTCTTGATAAGATCTCTTCCTCTTCGAGGATCCTTTTTCCATAAGTGACATATCCATTTCATGATTATCTATGTTCTTAGATGTAAGGGTCAATACTCTTCACTAAGAATATGGTATACATTGTTGATAAGTTGGCTATCTCCTTACTTTGTGAAGTAGGTATCCTTTCTTCTTCTTCCTTATCCTTCCTAGTGGGTAACCATGATAAGGAGGGGGGCATATATAGGGTCTCCCTTGTATTATAATTTATACTTTTTACATTTTTCAGCATGCTAAATCCTTGGAAGGTAACGCACATAAGTTGCTAAATCTTGAAGAGACACACATTTTTACTTTTATGTTTGCTAAATCCTTGGAAGGTAACGCACATAAGTTGCTAAATCCTGAAGAGACACGCATTTTTACTTTTATGTTTGCTAAATCCTTGGAAGGTAACGCACATAAGTTGCTAAATCCTGAAGAGATACGCACCCTTTTTATTTTTACAATATGCTAAATCCTTGAAAGGTAACGCACATAATTTTCTAAATCTTGAATGGACACGCATTTTATATTTCATAGTGATACAAGAATGTAGATCTATGGATATTTTTAAAAAGCCGTCAGAAGATGCATTTACAATTACAAGCACAATTTATGGTTGAACCTGTTGGGGGCTCTCCCCCTTGGTTATTCATAGTAAGGTGGGCATCTTACTAGGCGAGGTAATCACTTTCTCTTTTCTCTCTTTCGCTTTCATGGTAGTAGGATTAGATCATGAAGCTATGTTACCTATGGTGTTGTTCTTGTCTTACTTATGTAGTCATGTATGTTTTCTATGATTGATTGCTCTTTATCTTCCATATCTTTATGTATGTATGTTGAGTTAGAATCCTTGGTTTTGGGGTTCATATCCCTGACTTAGTGATATTCTACCTCGTTGCAATCCACCAGGATCTTTTTTCTCTAACTTTATTGTGAGCACATTCGATTTCCATACTCCCGCTAAAGTGGGGGCTTAATGTATCATCTTAAAATGGAAGCACTTCCATGTTAAGAACATTTATCCCTCCTTAGGGGATGTTTTGACCTCCATCATATCATCCTCCCATTCCTGCATCATCCTCTGCTTATGTGCCTGTTTAGGACCCTGATTGGGCCTCTCCGGGCACCTTCTACCCCACCTGGCATATTTTCTAGGGGTTCTGACCCCCTGGGTCAAGGTCGACCTCAACCCTAAGCTAGGTTAGGGTTGACCTCAACCCTGAACAAGGTCCCCCTTTCAAAATTGGAAGCTTGTCAGTTGTCGGGGGTCATCCAAAATTTAGTTTTCCCGCTTCCGGGTCGGCTGTTTTGGGTTTTGAAGCGTTGATTCCTAAATTATATTTAATATAGGTCCTCTTCTAGGTAATGGGTCTAATTGTAATTTAATTATCCTATGTTGGCCTCCTTAGAAGATCGTGCCCTAGTTTCATATAAAAGGAAGTTTTCTCCTCTCATTTTCTCTAAGTGATACTAAGCGATATTGAGCATAAAAGGAGAAGTTTCAAGCATCCACTGTTCTACATATTTCCAAGTTATCAAGGTGTTCAATTCTTCCTCTCAAGAATTCAAGTTCTCCATTGAAGATCAAGGATTCAAGCTTTCAAGCCTTTGAAGGGATTTGGTTCAAGCATTCAAGATTTATCATTCAAAACCCTAGATCTAGCCATCATGGTGGT
>MU226171.1:2149294-2175900 GCA_018584345.1 Thuja plicata
GATAGTCCTCCATTTGCATCTTCCATAACTGGAAGTTCTGCCCATTAAACTTATCAACCTTCAGCCTACCCTCGTCTGCCATTTCTCCCACTTAACCGAGAGACTCTCCCACTAACTCGTGAGACCTACTTCAGAGAATAGATGAAAGAAAAAATGAAAAAACCTCGCTCTGATACCACTTGTTAGAATAATAAGCAAAAAATACAAATATTAATGCACGGAAGAGAACACAAAGACAAAGAGATTTAACGTGGTTCACCCAATCCCTGGGCTACGTCCACCAACAGTGAGTCCAATATCTTTATTATTATCTAGTAATTACAATCTGAAACCTGCAACTCAATACCGCCACAGGAGGCTACGAAAATCCCTCATACAATGAGAACTCCAAAACCCTAAGCCCTTTACACACGTCTTTTTGACATAACCTAATTAGGGCAAAAATACTCCAACTAATAGAAAATTGACCCCATCAAGGGCTCTACCCCTTGACCCCGAGCTTGGGGGCACTACCCCCAAACCCTTGTAGATAAGTCTGGGGGGAAACCGCGCCGAAAGAAACTAAGTCTGATTAGGCTCCACATACATAACAACATATACACTATAATTCCATATATGGGCCTCTGATGTCTGCAACTGTCTAGTGTGTAAATTTCAGCCAAAAAGTGGGGGACTAGGTCATCCAAGTCAACCTAGTCTAGGACTAGGTCATGAAAGTCAACCTAGTCCTTTTAAGTCCAAATCTAATAAAAAATTTACCAGGTCTACAACAAGTTCTGAGACTCATGAATCCAGATCCGCAACTCCCGAAACTACACCTGCACAGAAAAAAAGGGGAAAAGGTTGTGGAAAGAGGTTTTCTTTGGTCAAACTCCTATGTAGGAATCAACCTTGAAATGAAATTGAAATTGCATAAAGGAAAGTAATGTAAACAAGATAAATGTTAGATTTACCTTGCATGAAAAACCTTCATGAATGGATGTAGAAATCAGTCAAATCCATGAAGATGCTTGTATGTATGCTTGTATTGTAGAATCAAGTATGTCTTCACAAATGCATAGATCTACACTTGCCAATCCTACATCATGAATGAAAGTATGCTTGATAACCTTAATGGAGAAGGAGAGAGAAGTGAGAATGCATGGATCTTCTTGCTTGCTTGTGAATTCCCCTACTTGGCTATCATGGGAGAGAAATTTGCATCAATGAGAGAAGATTGTCTTTGCTTGAATGAACCTTGAATAAATGGAGACTTGGAAATCCTAGATTGTGCGCTTGTCTTCAAGTCTTGATTCCACCACTTCAATTGCACAACTTGAATTGCTTGCATACCCCCTTAATCATTTACTTTTATTCAAAAAGATTACAGCCTATAAATAATAGGAAATGTCTATGCAAACATCAAAAGGATGCATGACAAGACAATTTTTAATTTAATAATTAAATTTAGATGTATTAATTTAATAATTACATTTAAATGTGCAATACAATTATATTCAAATTTTTAATTTAGTTATTAAATTTTAAAAATTGTCTTGTCATGCATATTTTTTATGCCTGCATAGCCATTTCCCTAGCTAATAGTCCAATAACGAGCACTTCTCGATTTTATTTAAAATCCTCCTACGATAAATTAAATTAAAACTACCTTCACCTTTGTGAACACCATCTAGACATGATGAGTGCTAAGTTTTTCATTCATTCTTGTGAGAGATGGGTTCTTGTGAACCACTACAAATAAAACATGGGTCAATTAGCTTGACTCTAAAACTACACAATTGAATTCTGATAACAAAATCAAACCTACAACAAAACACAATTACTTTCCTATCTATTATGATCAGTTGAAAGAAATGGAAGAAATAAGATACATATGGAAAAAGCTATCTAGTAGTATCTATGAAATGATGAGGCACATAGGAACAAAAACATCCTACAATAAATAAGGTTAAAACTACCTTCACCTTTGTGAACATCACCTAGACATTATGAGTGCTAAGTGTTCTATTCATTCTCATGAGAGATGGGTTCTTGTGAACCACTACTCAAAACATGAATCGATTAGTTTGACTCCAAAACTACACAATTGAATTTTGATAACAACATAACAAAATTATTTTTCTATCTATTATGATCATTGGAAAGAAATGGAAGAAATAAGATATGTGTGGAAAAATTTGTCTAGTATTATCTATGAAATGATGAGGCATATGCGAATAAACCCCTCTTACAATAAATAAGATTAAAACTACCTTCACCTTTGTGAACATCACCTAGACGTGATGAGTGCTAAGTATTTTATTCATTCTCGTGAGAGATGGGTTCGTATGAATCACCACTCATAAAATATGGGTCAATTAGTTTGACTCCAAAACAACGCAGTTGAATTTGATATCAAAATCAAACCTACATCAAAAACACAATTACTTTTGTATCTATTATGATCAGTTGAAAGAAATGGAAGAAATAAGATGCACATAGAACCAACTATCTAGTAGTATCTATGAAATGATGAGGCATATAGGAATAAAACCCTCATATAATAAATAAGATTAAAACTACAATCACCTTTATGAACATCAGCGAGACATGATGAGTGCTAAGTGTTATATCCATTCTCGTGAGAGTTGGTTCTTGTGAACCACTACTCATAGAAATGGGTAAATTAATTTGACTCCAAAACTACACAATTGAATCCTAGTAGCAACAGCACAAAATGAAACCTACAACAAAACACAATTACTTTTCTATCTATTATGATAAGTTGAAAGAAATTGAAGAAATAAGATAGGTATGGAACAAGCTATCTAGTAATATCTATATGAAATGATGAGACATATAGGAACAAAACACTCCTACAATAAATAAGATTAAAACTACCTTCACCTTTATGAACATCATTTAGATGTGACAACTGCAAAGTGTTTTATTCATTGTCGTGAAAGATGGGTTCTTGTGAACAACTACTCATAAAACATGGGTCAATTAGTTTGACTCCAAAACTACACAATTGAATTATGAAAACAAAATCAAACCCACATCAAAACATAATTACTTATCTATCTATCTATTATACTACACAATTAAATCCTCGAAATGAAACCCACATCAAAATAGAGTTACTTTTCTACCTATTGTGACAAGTTGAAAGAAATGGAAGCCATAAGATGCATTCAAAACAAGCTATCTAGTAGTGTCTAAATGAAATAATGAGGCATATACAAATACAGCCCTCCTACAACAAATAAGATTCAAACTACATTCACCTTTGTGAACATTACCTAGACGTGATGAGTGCTAAGCATTATATTAGTTCTCGTGAAAGATGGGTTCTTGTGAACCACTACTCAGATCATGGGTCAATCAATTCGACTCCAAAACTACACAATTGAATCTGATAGCAACATCACAAAATCAAACCTACATCAAAACACCATTACTTTTCTGCCTATCATGATCAGCTGAGAGAAATGGAAGAAATAAGATAGGTATGGAACAAGCTATCTAGTAATATCTATATGAAATGATGAGACATATACGAATAAAACACTCCTACAATAAATAAGATTAAAACTACCTACACCTTTATGAACATCATCTAGATGTGACGAGCGCTTTAGTGTTCTATTCATTGTCGTGAAAGATGGGTTCTTGTGAACCACTACTCATAAAACATGGGTCAATTAGTTTGACTCCAAAACTACACAATTGAATTCTTATAACAAAATCAAACCCACATCAAAACACAATTACTTTTCTATCTATCTATTATAATACACAATTAAAACCTCAAAATGAAACCCACATCAAAACACAGTTACTTTTCTACCTATTATGACCAGCTGGAAGAAATGGAAGTCATAAGATGTGTACGGAACAAGCTATCTAGTAGTGTCTAAATAAAATGATGAGGCATATACAAATAAAACCCTCCTACAATAAATAAGATTCAAACTACCTTCACCTTTGTGAACATCACTTAGACGTGATGAGTGCTAAGCATTATATTTGTTCTTGTGAAAGATAGGTTCGTGTGAACCACTACTCATAGAACATGGATCAATCAATTCGACTCCAAAACTACACAATTGAATCTGATAACAACATCACAAAATCAAACCCACATCAAAACACAATTACTTTTCTACATGTCATGAGAAAGAAATGGAAGAAATAAGATAGGTATGGAACAAGCTATCTAGAAATATCTATATGAAATGATGAGACATATAGGAATAAAACACTCCTAAAATAAATAAGATTAAAACTACCTACACCTTTATGAACATCATCTAGATGTGATGAGCGCTTTATTGTTCTATTCATTGTCCTAAAAGATGGGTTCTTGTGAACCACTACTCATAAAACATGGGTCAATTAGTTTGACTCCAAAACTACACAATTAAATTCTAATAACAAAATCGAACCCACATCAGAACACAATTACTTTTCTGTATATCTATTATACTACACAATTTAATCCACAAAATGAAACCCACATCAAAACACAATTACTTTTCTACCTATTATGACGAGCTGAAAGAAATGGAAGCCATAAGATGCATTCGGAACAAGCTATCTAGTAGTGTCTAAATGAAATGATGGGGCATATACAAATACAACCCTCCTACAATAAATAATATTCAAACAGCCTTTGCCTTTGTGAATATCACCTACACGTGCTGAGTGCTAAGCATTATCTTCGTTCTCGTGAAAGATGGGTTCTTGTGAACCACTACTCATAGAACATGGGTCAATTAATTCTAGTAGTATCTATGAAATGATGAGGCATATAGGAATAAAACCCTCCTACAATAAATAAGATTCAAACTACCTTTATCTTTATGAACATCATCTAGACGTGATGAGTCTTAAGTGTTATATTCATTCTCATAGAAGATCGGTTCTTGTGAACTGCTACTCATAGAGCATGGGTCAATCAATTCGACTCCAAAACTATACAAGTGAATCTGATAGCAACATCAAACCCACATCAAAACACCATTACTTTTCTACCTATTATGACCAATGAAAGAAACAGAAGCCATTTGATGCGTTCAGAACAAGCTATCTAGTAGTATCTAAATGAAATGATGAGGCATATAGGAATAAAATCCTCCTACAATAAATAAGATTCAATCTACCTTCATCTTTATGAACATCATCTAGACGTGATGAGTCTTAAGTGTTATATTAATTATTGTGGAAGATAGGTTCTTGTGAACCACTACTCATAGATCATGGGTCAATCAATTCGACTCCAAAACTACACAATTGAATCTGATAGCAACATCAAACCCACATCAAAACACCATTACTTTTCTACCCATCATGACCAGGTCAAAGAAAAGGAGGCCATAAGATGCGTATGGAACAAGCTATCTAGTAGTATCCAAAGGAAATGATGGGTAAAACACGTTGTCCTCCATCCTCTGCCTTTCTGCATCATTGCATTTTCAGAGTCGATATTCTTGTGATTCTGCTCCACATTCAAGCGCCGCCACGTTCACGCCCCCTCTGACCTTTGATGATTTCCTTTCGCCATCGCCTTAAATGTAGCAGCTGTGAAGTGTCTGAGGGGGAGTCAGGAATGCGTGACTTACATTCTCATTCATTCCATTCCTGACCGGAGATGGCGATGCTTCCTTCCTCCTTATCGATGGGGTCACACCCCCTTTACTCCTCAATATTCCAACATCCCATCTGTCACTGTACTCTCTTAACAGATTTAACGTGAAGGCATATGAATGGATAGAGAGGAAGAGGAAGAGTCAATGCAATGAGATGTCTGTATCGGGGCTTGGAATCCGTGTTGGTCCCCATGATCAGTACAACTTCACTTCACTTCACATTATCTTTTTTGCATGGGACGAGACGATCGACTTGCTTGGGCAGGTCGCATCAACAACGGTCCTAACGTTGCCCAAAATCAGAGGGGCACAGTGGAAACGTGCCCCGATCACCGCCATTCGACTGACCCTACTCATTTAGACATAGACATAGACTTGAGATATAGACTGATTATTCCATGTCCGCCTTCAAAATCATCTCTTCCATGCTCACACGGAAGCTCAGACAGAGAGATCATACACACCATGTTTCTCGTGTCCATACGGCACCCTAAGAGGCTCATGTTTTTCATCATTCTTATATATGTATGAACCCATTGAAGAGGACACTCAAGAAACTTCTACTCCCTACAATTCGGTGTATAGCCCTGCCATGTTTCAGGGCTTTCTTCTATTTCATTAGGGTGGGGATAAATTTGTGAATATCTTAACGGTTAATTCTTGGTATAATTTATTCAGTGAGGAACGAATATCTTAATCATTAGTTTATATCAGAAGTTAACCGTTAAGATATTCACAAATTTGTCTCTACTATGATGAAATAGAAGAAAGTGCTATGTTGTGAAACATGTGAGTAGAAGTTTCTTCATGTCCCTTTTAATGGGTTCATAGATAAGAAGCTAAACCATAAACTAACGGTTAAGATATTCTCTTTCTTCTATTTCATCATAGTAGGAACAAATTTGTGAATATCTTAACAGTTAACTCATGGTATAACTTATTCAGTGAATAGTACATATGTTTCACAATGTAGCGCTTTCTTCTATTGAACATCATAGTAGGAACAAATTTGTGAATATCTTAACCGTTAACTCATTGTATTACTTATTCAGCGAAAAGTACATTGAGAAGTTGGGGACGCTCATCATCAACTTGCATAGGAAAGGAATTGATCTACTGAAATCGGCTTGATTCGACAGGGTTTCCCATATGCTATGTTTAGCCTCGTAGATGTTAAAATTGTCTTCTTCTTCTTCACCAATTCATACAGAGAGAGCCTAAATTTGTGAATATTTTAACCGCTAGTTCATAGTACATCTTATTCTACATTGAGAAGTTAGGGGCACTCATCATCAACTTGCATAGGAAAAGAATTGATTTATTGAAATCAGCTTGATTCGACAGGCTTTCCCATATGCAATGTTTAGCCTCGTGGATATTAAAATTGTCTTCTTCTTCTTCACCAATTCGTACCCAAAGAGCCTAAATTTGTGAATATCTTAAACCACTAGTTCAATGTACAACTTATTCTACATTGAGAAGTTAGGGGTGTTCATCATCAACTTGTATTGGAAAAGAATTGACTCACTGAAATCGACTTGATGAACTAATATCTTAACAGTTAGTTTGTGGTATACCTTATTCAGCGAAGAGTGCATTGAGAAGTTGGGGGCGCTCATCGTCAACTTGCTTTAGAAAAGAATTGATACACTGAAATCTTCTTGATTTGGCAAGTTGTCCCACAGGCTATGTTTAGCCTCATAGATGTTAAAATTGTCTTCTTCTTTTTCACCAATTCATACCCAAAGAGCCTAGATTTGGTGGCAACATAATTAGAAATTAGAGAAATATCAAAAGATTGATTTAAGTACAAGAGTTTCTTGATTATCTCATGTATCAAGATTCAAAATATTATTTTTCATCATCATTCACATCTAATAACCTAAATTCAATGGATGGATAAATGATATTTTGAGAAATCCTAAGGATGTAGTTCGATTGATTGAGCCAAGTGTTTCTTGATTACCATACGCCAAGATTTGATATTACTAGAGGTATGATATAAGGGATATGGCAAAGGTCGAGATATTACTAGAGTCTAAAATTGATGGTTAAATACATAAAATCTAGAGAAATATCAAAGGATGTAGTTTGATTGGTTGAGCACAAATGTTTCTTGATTATCCTATACATCAAAATTCAAAAACCTTAGAGATATGAAATTAAAATTTCAAACATATTAAAGGATATAATATAAATATTAAAGTGTTTCTTAGTTATCTCATACATCTAGGATTCAAAACTTCTAGAGGTATGATATAAGGGATATGGCCAAGCTCGTGTCTTATCATTTCGATCATCGATTCACACCCAAAGAGCCTCAATTTGAGAGTTGTATGAACATCTCCATTAAAATACAATTTGGGATATATCAAAGAATTGTAGTTTAATTTATTTAGTTGTACAATTGATGATGCTATGTTTCTTGATTACCCCATCGACCAAGATTCAAAAACTCATGGATGTATGATAAAAGAGATTCAAAACTTCTAGAGGTATGATATAACGGATATGGCCAAGCTCGTGTCTTATCATTTTGATAATCGATTCGCACCCAAAGAGCCTCAATTTGAGAGTTGTATGAACATCTCTATTAAAATACAATTTGGGATATATCAAAGAATTGTAGTTTAATTTATTTAGTTGTGCAATTGATGATGGTATGTTTCTTGATTACCCCATCGACCAAGATTCAAAAACTCATGGATGTATGATAAAAGAGATTTGACTAAGATTGTGTCTCGCCCTTTCATCATTAATTCATGCGAAGGAGCTTAAATTTGATGACAATCTCTATTACAATCAAATTAAAATTTAAGGATATACAAAAATATTGTGTTTTAATTGATTGGACATAATTGGCGAGGATGATGGTATGTTTCTTGATTACATCAATCACTAACATTCAAAAGTCTTAGAGGTATGATATAGAAAATTTGTCAAGATCGTGTCCCATCTTTTAATCATTGATTTACATCTAAAGAGCCTAAATTTGATGGCCATATGAACATCTCTATTAAAATAGAACTAAAATTTACAAATACAACAAAGGATTGTACTTTAATTGATTGAATACAATAGGTGAGGTTGATAGTATGTTTATCAATTACATCATCCACCAACATTCCCAACAACTTGAAGTATAATATATAGGGAATTCGGCTCAATAATGTCTCATCTTTTCATCATTGATTTACATCTAAAGAACCTAAATTTGATGGTCATATGAGTAAGAGTATACCAAAAAAAATAGTGGTTTAATTAATTGAATACAATTAAAAAAGAGAAGTATTTCTTAAATAGATTAACCATGTCTCCAATTTAACAATTACATCATCCATCAACATTCCTAACACCTTGAAGTATAATATAGGGAATTTGGCTTGTCCCATCATTTCATCATTGATTTACATCTAAAGAACCTAAATTTGATGGTCATATGGGTAAGAGTATACCAAAAAATAGTGGTTCAATTAATTGAAAACAATAAAAAAAGAGAAGTATTTCTTAAATAGATTAACCATGTTTGCAATTTAACAATTACATCATCCATCAACATTCCTAACCCCTTGAAGTATAATATAGGGAACTTGGCTATGATAGTGTCCCATCTTTTCATCATTGATTTACATCTAAAGAACCTAAATTTGATGGTCATATGGGTAAGAGTATACAAAAAATAAAATAGTGGTTAATTAGTTGAATACAATAAAAAAATAGAAGTATTAGATGCATGAAATTTTCACAGTCCATCATAATTAGTAGTTTATGGCTTCTGGATTTTGAGTGTGTAGCACTTTTTTCCATCAACATTTCGGATCACACTCCATGATCCATCATCAGGATTATAGCTAGAAAAGAGAGGATTATAGAACGTGATCCCAAAAGTTGATGGAAAAAAATTCTAGAGAATCAAATTCGAAAAGCCATAAACTACTAAAAGAAATATTTCTTAAATAGATTAACCATGTCAACAATTTAACAAAATTTAACAAAATGAATACCCTTTTAACTGAAAAAGATATCAACATAAACTTGGTCTATTTTCATACTCTACTCCCATATCGAAGAACAAATGGAACCCATGAATGATATAAAGTTGTACATAAGGGGTGAATTTTGAAGTTGATTTCCAGTCGTGTTTTTGGATTCCATAGTACATTTAAATCGAAAAACAGTGAAGATCTTTTACCCACGATTGTAAATGCATAAGAAAATATATGGTCCAATCCGAAATGGGGCTCGAGGATCGGAGAAAGAGTACAGAGAATAAACTTTTAATTAGTGACTGGTGCGGCGGGATCACCATTGAATGTCGACAACACAGCCTTTTTCACGTTTCTCCCCGAAAAACTACTCGATGCGGGATGACAATCATATTTCTGATTTCCTCCTCTGACATCTATTAATGGCGGGACAGCGGGCTTAATCATCTGTCGAACTCTCGTAGAAAAACTCAAAACCTTATTCGTTTAACACCTGTAGATCGCAGTTATTCGTCAATTTCTCGGTACCTGTATCGTCTCTTGCACAGGTTTTCATAAGAAAATTTCTGTTTTCCACGGCCGCCATATTAGATCTCTTTGCTTTCTTCAGCCCCCCCCGTTTGTCCGCCTGTCCATTCAACCTGCATAAAAAAGGTTCCGTTTTTATATAAAAAAATACGAGCCAGCTATACAAATCTCATTCGCCTTTTTCGTCTCCCGCATAGCGATGAATATCTTTGAGTTTATAGGTTCTGAGAAATGGCGCCGACAAACAAAAAGTTGAGGATTGTCAGATTTGTTGTGCAGGATTGGATCCCCACAAGTAATGCTCCTTCTCTCAACGCAATCTGTACTTCTCTCCATATACTTGCTTTTTGCACGCTACCCCACCTTATGAAATGTCCCGACACCAAACATTTTGAACTCCCCAATTCTATACTTGTAGCCTACACCCAAACCAAACCCACCTGAAAAAAAAAAAAAAGAGAGAGAGTTTACGATGTTTATAAAATCAGGCAGGGGGAGAGGACCTGGTAGTTGAGAATCTTAACTTTGAATTTCTCAAAATCTTACGTGGAAAGTTCAAATCACTCCCATTTTTTTTATAGTAGTTTACTTGGCAAGTCCCCTGCACGTGGAAAGTTCAAATCACTCCCATTTTTTTAGAGTAGCTTACTTGGCAAGTCCTCTGCTTATAACTAAGGTTTCAGGGCCACGTCATCAAATATGATGCCACATCAGCATGCTTTTTGCCAAGGTGTCCAAAACTGCCCAAAAAAAAAGTGACACCAATCGTAGTGCATTAGAGACCCCCATACTTATGCAACTGAAGTGGCATCACACAATTGGCTGCTTTTTAGAATAAGGGACACATTTCATTCAATTATGGGTAGTCATGATTAGCAAAAACAACTTTAAAGTCATAACTATTGATCCAATGCTCTCAAAAATGTTGAATATTAAATCAACATGTGTGGGTAATAAGTTAACAACTCCTATCACAACCATTGGAACCGAGTCTTCTCCCCTAGTCTAATAGGATTCAAATTTGAAAACAGCTCATGCGAATTAAATAATGTTGGAATTTATTTGACAGTTTGGTGGAATTAGATAATGGTGGAATTGTCAAATTTGAGAATTTGACAATTTAGGAAGTTTTAAATCCGGAAAATGGTTTTTGGAATATGGTTGTGGAACCGTTTGGTTCACTTGGAATTCATAGTAAGAAGATGCATTTTCATCGTTTGGTTCCATAATTATGGAATTGGAATACCACCTGAAAAAGGAATTGAATTAGTGAGAAGATGCATTTTCAGTGTTTGGTTCCATAATTCTAGAATTGGAATACCACCTGAAAAAAGAATTGAATTGGTGAGAAGATGCATTTTCAGTGTTTGGTTCCATAATTTTGGAATTGGAATACCACCTGAAAAAGGAATTGAATTGGAACACCATTCGCAATGCAACACACAAGATATGTGTTTAGTTCCATAATTCTGGAATTGGAATACCACCTGAAAAAGGAATTGAATTAGTGAGAAGATGCATTTTCAGTGTTTGGTTCTATAATTATGGAATTGGAATAGGAATTGAATTGGAACACCATTCGCAATGCAACACACAATATATTACAAAAGATTTATTTATTAACATAAGGGAAACCGAGAGACATGAAGTTCTTCATGTACCTAAACAAACCTAACCTGAACGTGTTTTGTGGCGTTGTAGCCTACGTGAGTGAAAACTGAAAAATGGGATCGCAGACCGTTGTAGGCAGTTGAAGTTGGAGGCAGTCGAAGTTACAATCAGAGTGATCGCAATCAAAGTTGGGGTTTTTGCAGGAACCGCGTGAGAAAATGTGAGAAAGAGAAGAAGTCTCATGCAGACAATCATGGACCTGAAAATTTTATAAAAAAAAATGATTTACCCCCATTCCCATTTAGATGGAATTGGAATTCATTTTCCAATTCCACCTTTTTAGATGGAAGATTAAAATACTGGTTTTGGGGGTAAATAAGAATTAACAAATCCCTATTCTATTTTCATGTTTTGAAAACAAACATAGAATACGTCAATTCCGGGATTTTACAATGACAATTCCATCCCAATTTCACCAAACAAACGGGCCTTTAGTCAGAAGTTTATCACTTTTTCAAATCAGTTGACAGTTTGTCATTTGCTTTCTTCCTTGTTCTAATATTTTCATTCGTTAAATAATTTTTTTTATGATAGTACTCAATTATTTGAATATGGATCATGAAGCATGATCTAAAATAGTAATGGAAAAACTATCACACAAACAAATCAACACTTCCAAATGATGAAAACATGTTTCAATCTCATTTGTAGATTGCTTCAATGTATTTAAACAATTATTCAATTGTATATATTTTTAGACCAATATTTCAGACCACGTAACAATTTATTTATAGTGAAATATCAATTCAAAATATAACCCCCCAATTCTATACATTGACTAAATGACCACTATTTTAAATGTTAACTTCCCAATTTTAAATTTTAAAACATTTAAGAGATTCAAAATTGAAAACAGTGTAGTGACTTTAAAAGATTTTTTTATCGATCATTTGACCAAGTCTGTCATCTTTGTTGTTTGTCTCTCCAACAAAGTAATTAGACGAGCACCTTTTACAACATCTTCATTTTTTGTTCTAATGTTCTCATATGCCAAACACTTTATCATATGATCAAAATGAATGTCTTTATTTTGTTCTCTTATAGTATTCAGTCATTCTGATGATGAATCATAAAGCACGATCAAAAATATTGATACAATAGAATACCACAATCTAATCTAAAATCAACTCTTCCAAATAATAAAAATATATTTAAATCATTATTTAATATTCTTAATCATATAATGATTTATTATACAATATCAATTCAATATACAGATTTTAATTGTATATACAATCCTTTAAATACAATATGAACTGTAAAGCAATTTAATATATAACAAAATTATCACTCCGTGAAGCTTTAAAGAACTCAAACGAACTTTCACAAGCTCTATCAAATAATTAAAACAATCATTTAAATAAATGTACCAAGGAAATTCCCACTTGAGACACTATGTTCATCAATATAATTTCTTTTGTTCTGTCAGCACATGTATATAGTAATTTAGAAAATATTACATATAGTAAAAGACAACCAAGAGGATGAGAGATAATGATAAGAAAATTATGTTTTGGTTTTTTAATAATAATAAAAATCAATAGTGCAATTAAAGCAATCCATGAAATGTAAGGAATCATTATGGCACCACATAAATACAATGGTGGATCTTATCAAAAATATTTGAAATAGTAAGACGTTTATAATGGCATTTTTTCTTTTGATATTAAGGTTGTTTATATTGAATGTAAATTTTTTATTTTAAACATATATTTTTAAAATGTAGTAGGGGAAATGATCGAGTAGGGGATCTAATAACCATTCTCTTTGATCCCCCAATTATTAATATTAAAGAGTCCAAAACATGCTAACACGTACCAATAGTCAATCACACATGTATTACTAGCCGATCATTTTTTCACTTTTTTTGTTGGTAATTGGCCCATTTCTGCACCACTATTGGAACATTTTGTAATGACTATGGGACATTTGGCCATAAGTACTGACATTTTTGAGTGAACACTATTGGTGAATAACATAGTGGTATCGGGCAAGTTTGAAATGGCACTTTTGGACCACTTTACGCTCCACGATCCCTACAGAGAGATCCGTGAATACCTTAAAGCCGAAACCTTAGCTTTAATCACTTCACTCACCTACAGAGATACACCCAAAAAAAATGGCAAAATCCGACTTACGACTTAAGAGTTCTATTCGCAAAGTTAGTCTAAACAGTTACTAGATATTTTCCCCTATTATTAATTATGATTTGACACAATTAATAATTGTTATATATAAACTATAGTTTTAAATATTATCTTAGATCTTAATTTGTGATCCATCATCGTTACAAAAATTGGAGTGATCATCTTTAATTGAACTCATGAACATCTGAAAACTAACTCTTAGATTGCTGGTCTTCTGAACATGACTAGAATTCCTTTTTCTATTACATATTATGAGAAAAAGTGCACGTGGAAAAAATTACATATCTGCTTCAAAAACTCACTAAAACATATTTCATGTAAAAAGCACAGCAGCTTAAAAAGACATTCATCAGAAACAAAATTTCATTCTTATAGAAAAAACATTGCTCCAGACAAAGAACTGCTAAAAAAACACAAACTCAGATAAAACAAATCTGCCCAAAATAAACACGACTTTTTAAAAAACAAAAACTCCATTGATTCTCTGCAAAGCGCAATTTGTACGGATTCTTTCATTGGTCAAAATTGGAAGGAAAATATTTGGAACATTTTCATTAATATCTGCTGCGCCGTTACAAAAACTTGGGTATTAATGGCGGTGCTGCAGCTATTTAATGCAATGTAGGTTCGTAACAAAATTCCTTAAATGCCGTCAACCTTTGAACACCATCGTTTTAATGTAATAAATATAGAAGAAAGCTTAAAAACCAACTTATTTATTGCACCTGCGAATTCTGCAGACGAACAGTTAAAATAGAATTGAATAATTTCGTACATTAAAGATACCAGTTTTGTTTTCAACTTCTCCTCCTCGAAATTTTTGCAATAAAAAAAATAGTATGAAATTGTTTATAAACCATACAGCGCGGGAAAACAAAAATTTGTGAAATTCTCTGCAGAATGAGCTACTCGGAAGAAAAAGAGTATTTTTAATTGATCCGCCATTAGAGCACCCAAGAACAGCAATTTTGCTTAACTATCATTACTAACACAGTATGAAATTGTTTAAAATATAGGGCGCGGGAAAAGCAGGCTTGTGAAAATCTCTGCAGACTGAGCTGCTCAGGAGAAAATGAAGATCCACCATTAATTAGAGAAGCCAAGAACAGGAATTTTGCTAAAACTCGTACTATTATTAATATAAAGTTCGCTACATGGGACCGTTGGGGACATTAATAAGATTTCCTATTACATACAGCATATTATAGTCCGTCAAAAAAATGTTCTTGTTCTGGCTGTATTTACAAAATTGAATCTTTCAGAGCCGGAACAGTGGCGCAAACATACTTAAGCGACAAAATGTTTGCCCACATATTCAGTCCCCAGAATTCACACAACCATTACACTGTAAACAAAGCAAAGCAAAACAGTACATATAAACCGCACGAAGACGCCATAGTAAGGCCCAAAAAACCAGAACTTTGATCTTCTCAGACTCCATTGAAATCGACCCTGACGACAGGAACAGCATGAAGTGGGTGAACCATCTCGCAGGAAAGCTTCAAAACCTCAGACAAATCGACAGGATATCGTTCATGTTCCACCCAGTTGAAATGGTGCAGAAGTTTGGCCACCCAGAGATGAACAGTCGAAAGACCCAGAGCTTTTCCTGGACAGACCCTTCGACCTGCCCCAAATGGTGCAAGCCTCAGATCGTTTCCTCTGACATCCACATTTTCACCGCCATGGGATTCGAGAAATCTCTCTGGTCGAAACTGTTCAGGGGAATCCCAGATTTGTGGGTCGTGTGTTATGGACCACATGTTCACCATGGCGGTGGTGCCCGCGGGCACACAGAACTTCCCATCACCAACAGTGGTGTCCCGAGTGGAGAGCCGGGCCCATGATAGTAGTGGCCCCGGTGGGTGCATTCTCAGTGTCTCCTTCACCACCGCCTGCAGATAAGGAAGTTTACAGATGTCCGAGTCCCTTACGGACCTGCTCTTGCCCACCACTATGTCCAGCTCTTCCTGAATCTTCTTCTGTGATTCTGGGTTCAGTACTAGCTCCGCCATGGTCCACTCTGTCAGCAGCGCCGTCGTGTCAGTCCCTCGGAATATCATCTCCTGCATGCAATGGACAACACACAATTCAAAACCATGAAACGAATGTTATGTTAATTCAGGATCAAGAGATAACATCAAGAAACAAGATGTATGAAGATCCAAGATTGCAACTTTGATGTTATCCAAGATCTCATCTTTATCACACAAGATGCAATCTTTAAACTACCCATGCCATTTAGACCAAAAATTATATCTTCGTCAAGGTGAACCAGAAGTCAACAACAAGGAAAAAGAAGGAAAACACCAAGAAAGAAAGAGAAACAAGATTCAACATGGGGTCAACACCAAGAAGGAGAAACAAGAGTCGACAAGGGATATTTTAATCATACCCAGAGATCCGTCAACACAGAACACACAATTCAAAAACAATGAAAAGAATGTTATACATCCCTCGACCAAGAAAAAGGACAATACACCAAGACCTAAGATTCAAGATGCAATCTTTAACCAGCCCATCAGCATTAAAGACCACGAATTCTCCACTTCATGGAGAACCAGAAGCCAAATAACAGAGAACTCAAGAAAATACCAAGATTCAAGATACAATCTTTAACCAACCTATCACCATTAACGACCACGAATTCTCCACTTCATGGAGAACCATAAGTCAAAACCAGAGAAATCAAGAAAAAACCAAGATTCAAGATAGGATCTTTTATCATACCCAGAGAACAGAGATCATGTCTTCATCGTCGAGCTTATCTTCACCATTAAGAGACAACAGAACATCGACAAAATCAGAGTCGGCGGCACCATCGTTATCCTTATCCTTCAGTCGGTGCTCCTGGATAATACCCCTCACAAATCCTCTCACGCGTGGTACAAGGCTGGCGCAACGAGAGTGAATCCTCAGAGGATCAAAGAACCTCAGCCATGGAAGATGATCAGCCCAGTTAAAAGCCCCAAGAAGCTCAAATCCCTCCTCCACCATATCCCTCAGCCCTTTAACCTCCTCACTTTCACTACAGATATCAAACCTCCGCCCAAAAACGCTCCCCATGATGTTGTTCAGCGCCGCCGCCTGCAAATGGCAGCGCAGCCGCACAACGCCGCCAGAAACAAACTCCTCATGAATGTTCTTCAGCATAACAAAAGAATCCAGTTGTCTCCCAGGCTCATGAGCAGCGATTCTCCGCGGAGCAAACAGATGGGTAGCAGAAATCCTCCTCAACATTCTCCAGTACTCACCATTGGGAGCAAAGCCAATAGCTCGGCCAAACATTAGCTGCTGAGCGGACTGTTTGAGCGGCCTATCTGAGAAATTAACAGAGCTCAGCAACTCCCTGGCAACCTCAGGACAAGAAGTTATGACGGCGGGAGTCGAACCGAGGCTGAACGCCATGAGCGACTTCGCACCATGACTATTTGCCAACTGAGCCAGCCTGCGATGTGCGAGACCGCGGCTCATATCAACAAGACTTCCTATGATAGGAAAGCCTCTAGGCCCAGGAATGGCGGCGCCGCCATTCCTCCTCGCAGCCCATGCACACCCCCCCGGGCTGAGCCATGCAACCACGACGGCGCAGGCAGCCACAAGCAGAATTGCGACGTAAAGCGGCCATGCAGAAAACATATCATCTGCGCTGTGTAGCATGCAGCCGCCACGTCCATCCTTTGCAAGCAGAGGAAGCGCGTAAAGCCACCACCCTCCGCCGCCGCCACCGCCGCCACCAGAACTTGCACTACGACTCTCCATTACAGAATGAAGAAAGTGCAGTAAGAACTTCAAACAGTTAAGCTAAAACTACGATCTTTAAACTTAAGAACTTCAACAGTTGAAAGCTAAAACTGCGACCTTTAAACTTAAGAACTTCAAAGTTGAAAGCTAAAACTGCGATCTTTAAACTTAAGAACTATGAACTGAGAAGAACGAGTACATGTGGATGCAAATAAAACTGAGAAATCAGACCATTTTATAGACTGTGACTGTTCCTACTTGACCTCCCGACTGACAAGGAGAGAGAAAAATGGGGCTACGATTTCGACCGGTGGAGGACAGCCGTCCGATCATTCTTTTCAATTTCATAGCCAATGAATCATTTCTAACCGCTGAAGGTCACATGGGAATGAAAGCGGCGGTTTAGAATTCCATCGCGGGGCACAAAATTGAAAACAATGGGGGTTTTTGTCCCGCGGAAAACCAGCTAAGTTTGAGTTGCCATTTTGGTGACAGGTAATCAAGTTTTTCGAGGACTGTAATGAAGATTTGGCTTTCCAATATTGACACCCATTTAGTTTTCGAGAAGTTTTTGGCCGCTCAATCTCTTTTCCTCCTTAAGTTTTCCTTTTGGGAGTCGTATACCGAGATTGGTGATGGTCTCTCTCATTTCCCAAGTGGTTCTACCACCGTACAAAAGTTCTACGGTCGGTTTTTGTTGTGGAAGAGTAGGAAAATACGCCATTCAAAATATTTGGTAGAAAAGTCCAACCAAATTAAGGTGAAAGACAAAAGAGAATTTGTTTTGAAAACTAAAAATATCCTAGTCTCCTAGACATGAAACTACTACAACTTTGACATATGTGCTACAATCCAATCTGTTATTATATTGATTAAAGTAGTTCCCATAGACATGAAACTAGAAGTTTGACATATGTGCTAGAATCCACTTTGTCATTGTATAGATTAAAGTAGTCCTTATAGACATGAAACTAGAAGTTAGACATATGTACTAACATCTAGTTTGTCATTGTATAGATTAAAGTAGTCCTTGTAGACATGAAACTAGAAGTTTGACATATGTACTAACATCTAGTTCGTCATTGTATAGATTAAAGTAGTCCTTATAAACATGAAACTAGAAGTTTGGCATATGGGCTAGAATCGAGTTTTTTAAGAAGTGTTGTTGTTTATATTAAAAGCAGCATAACAAGGTGTTGTCCCTTTACACAACAGCCCATAGGGCATACAATAAGCAGAAAAGACACTAGCGACATATTAACAACTGACTACGAATATCAAAAACATCAAAACATAACTTTCAGCAACATCAACAAAACAAAAACTATAGCCTCTTAAACTTATGTCGAGCCAGCCATCTAATCTAAAATAGTTCTTGTGAAAAGATCTCATAGGACCATCAAGAGTATTATCACCAACTAATCTACTAGAAGCTTCAAAACCATAAATAGTGACTACTTTAAATATCTCTTCATAATGCCAATTGTGGGCATTAACGACAAAAACATAGAAAACATAGAAGAAGTATTATTGATCATAATGTATACTTAAAATAGATAAATGATCACATTTTGATCATTTTGTTTACACGTTTATGATATGTTTTATCACTGAAACCCAACAAACGTTGATTTAAGAAATTAAAACTTTATTTCATATCGAGTTTAGATCAAATAATTAGGAGTTGCTAGATGCATATTTAGTATGGAGATATACAAGGACAAAAGTAATATGGAATTATGCTAAAATAGATGAATATATCTTTAAAAAATTATGGAGGTGTGGAATGCAAGATTGTAAACTCATAATTATACACTTGTACCAATCAGCATAAAACTAAGTCAAAAATAATGTCCCAGGTCTTTGGTTCAAATTTGAAAAGTGTGAGGAGTGTTCACTTTGGTACTCTAGTAGGAAGTCTCATGTATGTGATGGTTTTTACAATACCAAACATTGGCTAAGTGGTGGACTTTTATGTAAGTTCACGGTGAATCTAGGTAAAGAATAATAGACACATGTGAAGAGAGTATTCATGTACTTGAAAGGAACTTTATATTAATTCTTAACTTATCATGTTGCTAACAATGTGAGTAAAGTGTTGATTGTATGGATGTTTATGATTATATATTGGGACAATGATCTTGATACCTAAAGGTCAAGAAAGAATTATATTTTTATTTATTTGATGTTAGATCAGTAAGAGATATCAAATAGTTTGCACTATACATGAACCGAGTAGAATATATGGCAGTGATGCATTCCAGCAAAAATATAATAATTTGATTAAAAGGTTAAGTGATAACATATACTCTAAGAGTCAAATAATAGTAAAATGTGATGCATATTGGGTAAGAATCATGTTTACCACGCTAAAACTAAGTGTATTGATGCTCAATATCATCTAGTGAGGGAGATTATTGAGAGTAGGGGGTTAGAAAAGGAGAAAAATGATTTAGGAAATTACAAATTATTTGACAAAACCTAAAAGCACTACCAGTTTCATGTGTAGGGATGAGATAGGTTTATCCCATTTTGACCATGAGGGTAACTTCTTGGGTTGAATACCACATGAGTTATCATATGGTAAATATGAAGTGAAACAATGCCAGGACTTGGGTTATGTCATGCCTTACATGCATGTCTCATTTTTCCTTTGAAAAATAAGGACCCCTTCTTTTTGTTTATTTATATTTTATTTTTTATTGTATTTGGTTGGTTTTATTTAATTTTATGCATGGGATTTTTTCCTTGTGTTTATTTTAAGGATTTTTTTAAATACTTTTGAAGCTAGTCATCCCTTCACGAGTGTAAAAGAATGTCTAAAATTTTGACCGCTTGTAGATAAAACTTGTCAAGGGTTTGTGTATTGTCATAAATTGTAACCCCTTTACAATTTCACACTACTTTTTGGCCCTTACTTTAGTGTACTCTCGCATAGCTCATTTTAGGCCTATTTATGGCCTTGTCACAATCAAATTGTTGTCATATATGCTCATGAGGTGACCATATCTTATGTCCAAGGACCTTCAAATTTGCATCCATCCTTCTCTACTCCTATTTTTGGATGGAATAGGGTGCCTAACACCATAGACCTAATTTGATAAGGTGCCTAGCACCATAGTATTTCAGAAAAGGGCCCAAAACTAAATGTGTGTGAGTGTCAATTCTGACCATTCATTATATGATCCCAATATTTTGATATGACCATTAGAAGTTGGCCTACGATAAGAAATATATTGAGAGCCTATAGAAATGCATCATTTCTAATCCAATTTAACATCTTGCACAACCCGGGTACATTCTAGGAACATCCTCCAGGAAGCATTATTAAGAAAGTATCTGTGTATCTAAGTAGTATGGAGCAGCAAGCTACATCAACCTACGTGCAAGTAGGATTTCATGATTGATCTTGTTACATGTTTGTGTGTCATGTTATTGCATCAACCCTCAAGGGAGTTATCCAAAGATCATTGTATGACCATCATTGTCAAGACTAAGGTAGTATCATTTTAATTCAACATATGACTTCAAATTTAGCCTCTACCTTGCTGGGGGTAAGATCTCTTTTCTAATAAAATCATAGATGTAGTGGAAGTTAATGATGAACTATAACTGATTAAATGTTTGAAGATGTTAAGTTGATGATCACAGAGACATAGAAAGTTAATGCAAGACATTAAATTAGTTAATGTATTGTATTGTCATTGATGTCAACTTGATATAATCTGTATGGTCATAAACATATTGCTAAAGACTTCAAAGAACCAATGAATCAAAAGCTATGCTATTAGTAATGCATAAAAGTTAAGTATTCACAAAGTGATTGTAAACACCAATGGAGTGCACACCGACGAACAGAGTAAACCAATGAGAGCAAAGTCACAGTGTTACCCAACGAGCAAAAGCACAACATTACCGACGAGCAAAGTCATAGTGTTGCCCGATGGATAGATTTACAATGTTGCCCGACGGATAGACAAGGACGGAGATCCCGAAGACAACTGAAGTCTCATCGATGGAACAATCAGTTGTCACCAATGACTAATTGAAGTATTGACCGACAGAACAAAGAGTTCAGAAATGACAAAATGCTTAGCTGTCAAGAGCTAAATATAGACTTAACTTGTACTTATCATTGTTTTAATCGACAAGATAAAGCCGAAGATAAGTAAAGGATTTAAAGCTACTTATTTCAGTTGGCAAGAAGATCTCTATGAGATAAAACTGGAGTTTTGCTTTAAATCTAATGGATGAGAATTATGGATCACACCAAGATCAAGAAAGCCAAGAAATGGTGAAATCATGTCTATATAAGAGATAAGATTATTCAATGTGAATAAGGGGAGTGACAAGAAAATAGATGCTAAAGATATTTTGAAGGAGAAGAAAGTCTTCATTCAAACCTAATCAATCAAGCTGAGGAAAGAGCTAAATTCTATAGACACCGACGAACAGTGATACAACATCATAGAGAAGAACAGTGTGGAGCAAAGGTATTGAATTGATAACATTGATTAGAAAGGTAATGCAATTACAATAGATCTGAAAATCTACAATTCAAGTTGTATATATGAACAAATAAATTTATTGTTTTAGTTTAACCATTGAAGCATCAAGTCTCTTAACCAAGCAGGACTTAAAAGTCTTTTCTAATTGAGATACATCCCAAGGAGTATCAAAAATTTTGATCATACAAAGTAGCATTGGATATGCCTGATACCTATTGACAGGCCAAGAGAGTGTTTGATCAAGGATGGTAGCATTAGATGTCAGATACTAAGTGACAAACTATTCATTTAAGTCCTCTAACAAGGTCACACCTAACAGTGTGTTTGTAACCTTTAACAGGGTTGGCTCTTCACCGAGCTCACTTCAGAAGAGTGAAAATTTGGGTTATCAGTCCCAGTGGTTTTTCCCTTAACAAGGTTTCCACGTTAAAAATCCATGTGTTAATGTGTCTATGAGTCATTACTTTACTATTTTGCATTTCACATAAGTAAATCTGGATTGATCAGTATATACTAGTTATTTACTGTGTTTCAGTAAATAGACAGTCTGCTTATCAGCAAACATATAGTAGAAGGTTTTACGAAGCATTCCGACAAGTAGTAATTTGATATAAGTATTTCAAGGCAATCATCTTGTAGGACTGGATATAACTAGAGGCTTATAAACGTGGTAATAATTTTTTGGGTTGATTTAAGGTTTAATTTTTGAGGCCACTGATTCACCACCCCCCCACCCCCCCCCCTCAGTTATTCTAATAGTTAAAACCTACCTGAGGTTTGACTTGGGCAAGCCCCTATATAACACAACATTTTCTTTCTATTTGTGTGCAGTTTAGAGGTCTAACATATGAAATTTGTAGATTTGTACAAAGCAAACTAAGAAATACAACTATAGATTTTGAGCAGGCAAAAACTCATAGACTGTGTCAATTAGCACACTTGACCAATAATTTTTGGGTTAATTTTAGAGGGCATGATCTATAAATCATCCTGATCCACAATCCAAATTTTTAATTGATGAAAGCACCACTAGGTCCATGACACCTAACACACTTGACCAACACTTTTAGCTCCATATTTCAATGACAAGTTATTCCTTGTATCTCATTTCCAAATTTGTACTTTTAAGTTATCTTTATGTATTGTATCTACCTCTTTATGTTTAATATTATCAATTTTGCATCAATTTACCTAGTTATCACATCTTCAATTTCAATCATATCACGCCTACAAAAAGAGGAGAATTATCAAATACAACATCTAACTCTCCTTTGAAACTAAAGTTGGATATTATTGATTATCTCCTCCAATGAAAAGTGGTAATGATTAATAAAGTTATATGTTTACATTTCTAGAATGAGAATCCTATTTCAACCATTTCATTCTAGTGAGATGTGTCTTACACTTTGCATGATCACAGTTTAGAATTTTCATATCTAATCTTCAATTATGGGATCCTACACAATCTTAATGGTTTGCACTCTCACATTTGCTTACATTGCTAATTAGTTCAATTTATCAAAATATTACGTTGAAAGGTGACTTATTTCACTCCATGTTTCTTGCATTAATTTGTTGTATTTTAATGTATTACATAATTAGGATTTCAAGGAGGTTTATAATATTTTCTTCATCTCTAAAATCTTTCATACACACTTTGTGTTGTTATATGATGTTATTTTTAAATACGCCCATAGAATGTTGTGATTGAACACTAAATACATAGTAGATGTTTCATGTTGCACATTTGATTCTTCCCCTATAAATGATTTTGAGATGAATCATTATCATACATCTCTTAAAGTTTCTCTTATTTATGAGGAAATAATTTTAACTTTTTATCAAAGATCTCTCTAATAGAGATGAAGCATTAAAAAGTAATGATGAATCATATTCTCGTATGGTCACTTTGGTGCAAGAGGGACATGCTTCAAACGTTGAAAATCCAACTCTCAACGCACCAATAACTTTTGATTCCCCTTATTCTCCAAGACCTTATATTTTTAAGACAAAGTGATGCTATGCATTTCCTTTATGAAATATAGTCAACTAACATTACATTGAGTAGAAACAAGGCATTAGATTATGAAAATGCTTTCCCTCAACCTAATAAATTACCTCTTGTACCATCCTAAAAGGTTAGCACCCATAATTGGATTCTTTATTAGATCATATTAGTCCCCATTTTGGTGACTTCGAGGTATAAATGTCTGTTATATTTGATCCTAGCAACCTACTCCCCCCCCCCTGCGCATTTTTTCACCCATTCTGACATCCAGTTCAATTTGGGGTCATTCTCCTAGGTACATAATGCTTCAAATGTTTTGTCCCCGTACTTTTTCACTCACCCAAATTTGGCTTGGAGCCCTATGTTGGGATTCTAGTGGAAAATATGGTCTCGTGGTCAGCTTGGCTTATTTTTGAATCCCGAATTTATGGATTGAGTATATAAACACCCTAGCTCTCTTGATTTTGACATCAATTAATATCCTCAAGAATTCATGATTAAGAAGCATTCAAGCAATCATGAGAAATTGAGCAATTGGATTCAAGATTTGAAGGCAAGTGTTGGGACTGTAAAATTTAGTTAGGTATTTGTCAAAATTTCTTCAAAATTTGACAATATTTTTTTTGGCTTTGTTTAAAATTTTCATATGTTGAGCAAATGAAGTCAGCAATCGAGTTGGAAGAAAATGTCCTAAGTCTGAGCTGGTGTTTTCTTATTGGTCTTTGCAAATTATTGTGGCAGTCAGTTAAAGTCAAAATACCTTTGTTATGATTTACCGCTAGTTCGCGAGTCTTTTCTGGTCTAAGTTTTCATGTATGCAAACTAGTGATGTTTGTTTAACTGTTAGGCGCAAGTTCACAAGGTTTGATCTAACTAAAAATTGTAAGCTTGCGATCTTGCGACACAGTTGAAGTTCCTTTGTGTCGCGAGGTCACAATGGTCTTATCTTCTTATAACAAACAATTGTGATCTTGCGAGGCAGTTAAGTTAAAGCGTAGCGCAATATCGAGAGTCAATAGTCTGGTTAAGTTTTTATGTTGTGACCTTATGCTGAGCTTAAGTGTGCCAGTCAAGTTAAGACTATCGCAAGGTCGCATGACGATAAACAGTTAGTTTCAAATGCTTGTGATCATGCGATAGTTGTCTGCTAGTGGTTAAGTTTAGTTTGTCGCAGGTTCACAAGTTGTTTTAACGGTTAAGTTGTTAAGGTGCAAACAAGCCTAGAGGTGCCACGTGTCTTATTTTTCAAAAACTAACGAATGTTTACTGTAGGCCACAAGATTGCAAGTCTTTTATGAAGGTTATGAAGATGGTTGTGGTAGTGTGAGAGGTCGCCACGTGTCTTGAGTAGATTCAAAGTAAAATGCTTTGTCGCAATATCACAAGGTTTCAAAGGGATTTTATTATTAGCTCGCGGTGTTGCGAGATGATGCCATGTATCTTGAGTATAATGATCAACGGATGGCGCAAGGTCATAGGATTCCTTTACTTAAACTTTTCTTGGTTGTGACCATGCAAAGAGCTTAAGGATAACCGTTGGCGCAAGGTCGCAAGGTTATGATACAGTTTGTTCTGAATGTTGTGACCATGTGAAGGTGACTATTATGGTTTGTCACAAGATCACAAGACATAATTTAAAGTCATTTTTTTTTATAAAGCCAAGCTCAATGCCACAAATACAGTTGACTTTGTTAGATTAAGGAAGTACGGTGTTTTTCACCGTACGGTGGTTTTTCACCATACGGTGAGATTGTAGTACGGTGAGACTGCAGTACGGTGGAGGTAAACGTGCCGAAGGGAGAAGTTATTCGACGGAGGTAAACATGCCGAAGGGAGAAGTTACCCGATGGAGGTAAACATGCCGAAGGGAAAAGTTATCCGACGGAGGTAAACGTGCCAAAGGGAGAAGTTACCCAACGGAGGTAAACATGCCGAAGGGAGAAGTTATCCGATGGAGGTAAATGTGCCGAAGGGAGAAGTTACCCGACGGAGGTAAACATGCCGAAGGGAGAAGTTACCTGACGGAGGTAAACATGCCAAAGGGAGAAGTTATCCGACGGAGTTAAACGTGCCGAAGGGAGAAGTTACCTGAGGTAAACATGCCGAAGGGAGAAGTTACCCGACGTAGGCAAACGTGCCGAAGGAAGAAGTTACCGTAAGCAACACTCGACAGAGGCAAAAGTGCTGAAGTGAGTAATCACCATGTGTGACAGACGGTTGGTAGACAACTATTTTTCTGGTAACCATTCTTGTACCAAATTCTGTAACGAATTGTAGTGTGCATAAATGGCTGCAAGATTCGTGAAGAATTGTATGGTTGTAATATCAGGTTGATTGTAACACAATCTGAGCCTGTGAACCTGTATGAAAAACTAGAGATTTTG